>CM028367.1:30222557-30341518 GCA_016624345.1 Platycodon grandiflorus | reverse complement strand
AAAGTAAAAGTAAGTTAATCTAAAATCTATATATATATATATAGGAAAAAAGTTTCTAAAACAGGAAAGAGCAAGCCATGTGTGCAAAGCCATAAATAGTAATTTACGTCACTATATATTGTACGGTAAAAAACAATAAATAAAATACTCAACTATGAAGAATCGTGGGTCTCACATAGTTTTATTACGGTGGGAGCACTGTGTTTTCAACAATACCAACAAACTCAAACCATCCACTAATTACAAAGCTGAACCATTCACTCATATATAAATAGTTTATCTTCACAAATTTTTCATCAACTTTTCTTCACAAATTTTCATCGACTTATCTTCACGACTTTCCACCAAGCATGCCACCTTTTTTAGTTTAATCCGAGAAATCAACCCTACAAAGAGAGAATGGATGTTGAAAATGAGACTCATCCACATTCTGACATTCCAATGTTTGGAGATAATTCCACTATTTTTAGTTTGGAATGTATATTCCAAGACAAAGAGGTAAAAATTCATGTTTAGATAATTTCTTCCCCTTTTGAAATATATTGTTATTTATAACTACTGCTGCTTTCTACATTTCGTTTGTTATTTGAGGGAGAAAAAAAAAATGCAAGTATTAAACAACAGCATATCCAAAAGTTCAAAGAAATTCTGAAAGAAAACCATTTATATGCTGTAAGGGATTTTATAGTGGCTGACAACGTGATGAGGTACAAAACAACCACCGGGAAATACAAGCTCATATTTCTGGCCAAAACAACGGTTACTGAGTTTTTTGATGAAAATTACCCTCTTGAAATCTTTTATTTCAAGCCATATGAATATTTCTCAAATGCCGATGAAGTCGACGAGTCTCTCCTAATTGGTAAGAAATTAAACTACACAATATTTCTCAAATGTTATCTTTCTCATTATAACGTCCCTTTCCCTGTTTCAAGATGTAATTGGAAAACTATCGGCAAGAACCTCGCCCCAAATCAAGGAAGTGGCGGACGAACAGGTTCAAATGATGGATGTGGTGTTGGAAGATGAATGGTAATAATATTATTTATTATAGTACCACCCAACTAATTAATTAATAATTTTTAAAAATGCATTTACTAATCTATAACTACAATGCGGCGGGCAAACATTGCCATGCACACTATGGGGGAGTTTGTCGACAACTTAATGAACCACTTGGCAACCACTAATGACAACCCATCATTATTCTACAATATTGTAGAGCAAAGAAGTTTAGAGATGTGATTCGAGTATCGAACACATTTTTGTGAGTAAAGTGATAATTGATGGAGATTTGGAAGAGATTAAGGACTTTCAAAAGGGTAAGTTTTTAGTCAATTGGTGCATAAAATTATTTGAATTTAATTATTTTATTGTGGAAAGAAAGTTCTAATTCTTTTATTATTATAGGCTGAGTTCGAAAAAAATTCAATGACCGTAGTGAGCACCATACCACCATCCTACTGCACAACCACCAACACAAACAGTTGAAGAAGAGTTTGAAAACTCTCGGGAACTTATAAGAACAATAGAACACTCGAGGCAACAACAAGAGGTAATTTAAGAAAAATTTGTATTGATACTATATATTATTTACAGTTGCAATAATAACTACATTACACATACGGGTTGGAAGTTATTGGGTGTATGGCGAATCGATTTTATTGAGTGTGGAAGTGCTGGTGGTACATAGCATGCAAAAATGTCCCAAAAAGCGATACACAGCGAAGTTTTTGTGACAAGTGTGACACATTTGATTCAGTGGTAAAAGAGGCAAGTTATGTCAAAATTTCAATATTATATTTTGTAAGCGATTGTTTTTGTCTATACATCTAAAATGATCTCTTATTTAAAGGTACAAGCTGCAACTACGCGTTGTTGATAGCACGGGGAATGCATCATTCCTTTTGTGGGACAAGGAGTCAATTGAGCTGATTGGTAAAACAGAATCGAATCGAAATTAAGTGCAAAAGAGCAGGTAATTTATTTTTATTTTACATTCAATATATAATGTTTAATGGAACAAAGGAAAAATTTTAATATCAATACAACTTCACTACTATCTTGATCTGCATTTTTGTAGCACCAAATTCCCAAGGAAATAGAAGATCGATTGACAAGAAAGTAATTTTCAAGATTCTAATCAAGCCATATCAAGTTGGAATAGTGTATCATGTTATAAAATTAATATTGGATAAAGCAACAATAGAAAAATATTTCGAGCGAGGTAACTATCCCCAAGAATCGATGTTTTACCAAATCTAGAAGATGGAGATATGAAGAAGTTGCACGAGGTATAATTTTTTTGAATTATACATCTTTACTTATTATTGTTTTTTTAATGGCTAATATTTCTATAGTTTATTCAGCGGTGCAAGTAATTGGCGCACCCATAGCATTGAAAAAACAGGAAATCATCAATTTACGGAGAAGTTAACTCAACCCTCAAGAGATCACTTTTGGAAGAATTCTCCACTACATTGAAGGAGAAGAAGTGTAAAGGCGACATCAAGATAGAGAAGAATTGAAATGCTTTCAAAGCCAACTAAACTTTTTTATTTTTGAAGGACATGAACAAGAGCTGCCAAGAAAAGATTGACAAGGAGTGCAACTCAAGTTGAAGCACATCAATCCATTTTGTGTTCATGTTTAGTTTTGTGTAATGCTTCCAAAGCAACTTTTGAAGTTTATTTTGTGTACTTGGAATTATTATGTTCGTAGTCATTATCTAAGTCTCGGAAAAAGACTTTTTAAACTTCCTATTAAGTTAATCCCTTTAAGTTAATTATAGTTTAAGAACATTTCCCAAAAAATGCAATAGTAATGTAAATAAGCAATTAGGGATTACCAACATTAAGCCAAGTACATGCTGGGCAAAATACAATAGAAACATTAAATTACACACAAGTATAATTTTTTTATATCAAACAAGCTGACACCAATTTTTTTTCTAGATTTATAATACTACATAAAAAATTTTGGACTCAAAAAACAATGATGGCACCTCGCACTCATTAATGATCAAGAATTGATCCGAGAGCATATTTACCCACATGCACTTGGAGTTAGCTAAAATGCCATGGTACTAATCGAGAACTAATTCCAAAATATCTCAACGATCCGCACAATCGAACTCACAGTCCACGAACTAGCATACTTTAAATAAGTAACCCCAAAACATAGCAACCCACGTTGATTTAACTAAATTGGCACGGAACCAATTAATAAAATCAATCAAAATGCCACATTACTGATCAAGAAGTAATCTCATAACATCTCCACACACACAAACTAAGTATTAACCGAAATGCCACAGTACTGATCAATAGCTAATTGAAAACAACTCGATAAGCACATCCTTTTAAATGAACTAAAATGCCGATAACTGATCAATTAACTAATTCCAAAACACCTCTACACACACAAAAAATTCACAGATTGAGGAGAATTTAGGGGACTGGGAAGAGCTCCAGAGGTCAAAATGGGAGGGACCCACGAGCAACAAATAGTATTAAAAGTAAAATCCCCATACACAACTATGACACAAAGCATTTTTGTATTTGATAAAATAAGCAATGATGTTATTACAAACAAATACAAACGAACATAGTGGTGTCTAAATAACGAGAAATAAATCATGATTAACATCACAAATGTAAGTTTTTATTTATGGCGTAACATATAATGACAACTTTTAGGATATGCATTGCGCGGATAAATACTATTTCCATGACTAACCACAAATGTAAGTTAAATATGATTTTGTTTTATAAAACAAATATATTTGTATATTATGAATTGTCAAATCTGCATGGTTGTGTATCCACAAAAGTTGTAAATACAAACAGATATGCTCGGATATTAAGGAGCACTCGAAGCGAAATTGGCAAATTTACCAAACGAAATTGGCACCCCAAAACATAGCAACCCATGTTGATTTAACTAAATTGGCACGGAACCAATTAATAAAATCAATCAAAATGCCACATTCTTGATCAAGAAGTAATCTCATAACATCTCCACACACACACAAACTAAGTATTAACGAAATGCCCAAGATCTTGATCAATAGCTAATTGAAAACAACTCGATAAGCACATCCTTTTAAATGAACTAAAATGCCACGATCTTGATCAATTAACTAATTCCAAAACACCTCTACGGAACACAAACACACGATTGAGGAGAATTTAGGGGACTGGGGAAGAGCTCCGAGAGGTCAAAATGGGAGGGACCCACCACGAGCAACAAATAGTATTAAAAGTAAAATCCCCATACACAACTATGACAAAGCATTTTTGTATTTGATAAAATAAGCAATGATGTTATTACAAACAAATACAAACGAGACATAGTGGTGTCTAAATAACGAGAAATAAATCATGATTAACATCACAAATGTAAGTTTTTATTTATGGCAGAACATATAATGACAACTTTTTCAGATATGCATTGGGCAGATAAATACTATTTCCATGACTAACCACAAATGTAAGTTAAATATGATTTTGTTTTATAAAACAAATATATTTGTATATTATGAATTGTCAAATCTGCATGGTTGTGTATACACAACAACTGTAAATAAAATATCAGGAGGAATAAAATAGGAAGAAAAATTCGTTTGGAGTGCTCCTTAATATCCAAGTAAAAAGATATTGACTCCTTTAAAAATTATGGCACGCATTACTATAAAAAGTAATCTTGAGTGTTGAAAAGATTATGATTGCATTTTTAAAAAGATAATGATAGCATTTTTAAAAAGGATGTATTTCACGCATTACTATTAAATATTTACTTTTATAAAATCTTTATATTGTCATATTATGAAAAGTCAAATGTTATGTAGTGTTTCCACAAAAAAAGAGAACAGTGGTGAAGAGACGGTGGTGAAGAGACCTTGAGAAAAAGTTGTTGGGAAAAGTTCGCTTTTGAAGGAAAAAAGGTAGTGCAAAAATCAAGTAAATGGTTTGTTCCCATACTTGGATATTAAAAAACTAATGTGAAACAGAAAGAATGATGATTGCATTTTTAAAAAAAGATGATGATTTCATTTTTAAAAACACGGAAAAATGTAGTGCAAAAATCAAGTAAATGTTAGTTCCCATACTTGGATATTAAAAACTAATGTGACGAAGAAAATGATTGCATTTTTAAAAAGATGATGATTGTATTTTTAAAAAGATGTATTTCCGCATTACTATTAAATATTTACTTTTATAAAATCTTTATATTGTCATATTATGAAAAGTCAAATGTTATGTAGTGTTTCCACAAAAAAAGAAAACAGTGGTGAAGAGACCTTGGAAAAGTTGTTGGGAGTTCTGCTTTTGTTTACACGGAAAAAGGTAGTGCAAAAATCAAGTAAATGGTTTGTTCCCATACTTGGATATTAAAAAACTAATGTGAAACAGAAAGAATGATGATTGCATTTTTTTAAAAAGATGATGATTGCATTTTTAAAAACACAGGAAAAAAGGTAGTTTAAAAATCAAGTAAATGATAGTTCCCATACTTGGATATTAAAAAACTAATGTGAAACAGAAAGAATGATGATTGCATTTTTAAAAAAAGATGATGATTGCATTTTTAAAAAGATGTTTTTAAAAAAATGTAATGCACGTTTTACAATTCAAAGGCGTAATTTTTACATTTTTCCAATTCCTTTAGTCATATACAAATGAATACGACCAAAAGGGAAACACCCTACAAATTACGATTCATGTTTAGAGAGTAGTACATATTGTTGTCATAGATTCATATATATCCATAAAAACAGATTCCACACAATATGATGACACATCACACTCAATTAACTCGATATAATAAATAACTCTTTGCACAATTTCGAGTCAGAACAAAAGTTGTTGGGAAAAGTTGCTTTTACAGGGAAAAAGGTAGTGCAAAAATCAAGTAAATGGTAGTTCCCATACTTGGATATTAAAAACTAATGTGAAACGAAGAATGATGATTGCATTTTTAAAAAAGATGATGATTGAATTTTTAAAACAAAATGTATTTCACTTTTCTTTCAATTAAAATATCATTTTCACTAACAAAAAGAAAAGAGAGAACAGTTGGTGAAGATACCTTCGAAAAAGTGGCACAAATTACTATTAAGAATCCAATTCTCCAAGAAAAATATAACGATTGGTTTTTGAAAAAATGTAATGCACGTTTACAACTCCAAAGGCGTAATTTTTAAATCTTTTCCCATTCCTTTAGTCTTATACAAATGAATACGGCCAAAAGAAACACCCCTTCAAAATCCGATTCATGTTTTTTCGAGTAGTATATATTGTTGTCATAGTTTGGTGGAGGTTTTTGTCATTTATGCAAGGTGTTTTATATACCCATCTCTATTATTTTCTTCAAAGACTTTTATAAGTTTTTATACTCACAAGTGAATTAAAGTCAATGACACAAATGAGGACCACAACTTGAACTTGGCAGTTCAAATGGTGGATAGGGGTTTTCAAGAAGAACAATATCAAGAGCATTGAACACTTTTCTGTGAGTTTTGTATATTCACAAGTGAAGTAAAGCCAATGCCACAAATGAGGACCACTACTTGAGCTTTCCAACAGTTCAAATGGTGGATATGGGTTTTCAAGAAGAACAATATCAAGAGCTTTGAAGACAAGAGTGCATTTAAGAGTAAGTAAAGTGTATTTTTTTTTTTTTGTTCTAAAGTGCATGTTAAAATATTTCGTGATATCAATTTCATAGCACACAAAAACAAAATATTTAAAAAAAACATGAATCCGACCAAAGATGTTTCCAATATTCCTTCTTTTTAAAAATTAAAAGCAATCATCATCTTTTTATAAAACCCTTATATTATAATATGATGAATAGTCAAATCTTATGTAGTGTTTCCACAATACTGCAATTAAAATATCATTTTCACTAACAAAAAAAGAGAAACGAGTTGGTGAAGATACCATCGAAAAAGTGGCACAAATTAAGAATGAGAATCCAGTTCTCCAAGAAAAATATAATGATTGGTTTTTTGAAAAAAATGTCATGCACGTTTTACAAGTCCAAAGGCGTAATTTTTAAATCTTTTCCCATTCCTTTAGTCTTATACAAATGAATAAAAGGGAAACACCCATTCAAAATCGATTCATGTTTTTTCGAGCGGTATATATTGTTGTCATAGTTTCGATGGAGGTTTTATCATTTATGCAAGGTGCTTTATATACCCATCTCTATTATTTTCTTCAAACACTTTTAACTTTTTATACTCACAAGTGAATTAAAGTCAATGCCACAAATGAGGACCACAACTTGAACTTGGCAACAGTTCAAATGGTGGATAGGGGTTTTCAAGAAGAACAATATCAAGAGCATTGAACACTTTTCTGTAAGTTTTTGTATATTCACAAGTGAAGTAAAGCCAATGCCATAAATGAGGACCACTACTTGAGCTTTCCAACAGTTCAAATGGTGGATATGGGTTTTCAAGAAGAACAATATCAAGAGCATTGAATTCAAGAGTGAATTTAAAAGTAAGTAAAAGTGTTTTTTTTTTTTTAAGTGCATGTTAAACTATTTCGTGATATCAATTTCATAGCACACAAAACAAAATATTTAAAAAGAAATTTGTTAATCAAACCAAAGATGTTTCCAATATTCCTTCTATTTGGTGTATGGTATTACTTATCTCCCATTGGTACATTCTGATGATCATCTTCATATAAAGGTTTACATTTTTTCTTGCAATCATGTGAGATGACATTAATAACAAATTTAAACATGCACATAATAATATTTGTTATGTTAGAACAGTAGAGAAGATTAAATATATTATGTGTGTGTATATGATAACTTATCTTCGATCGTTGGATCACATGCTCTGTCATATTGTCTTTCCATTGCCTCCTTCATCCATGTCTGAAGAAAATATCAATTCATGTAAACATGTTTAGTCAATTAATTACATATAGTTCTATTATATGTCTATATATTCTTAATGCATGTACTGCTTTAGATAAAAATACTAATTATTTCTACATATCTTAGAATAAGTATATAAGTAAAACAATTGAACTTTCTACATTGATTGGTTGGTACAAATAAATAATGTGATTACCATGTTGCGATAAAATGAAATAATACATAAAACTTAGACAGGTCAATTGTGATTACCATTTTGATAGCTGTTTGTTAATCGCAAAAAAACTGTACATTACATCTAAATGACCTGCAATAGACCATCCAAACAAATTTAGGTTTAAGCTTCCAAATCAGTCATCAAATTAAGCAAACTACAAATCAGTAATGTCTACTTAAGCCTAACACATAAACAAGCTCATTCATATAAAATTTATTTATAACTACAAAAGCGAAGTTTGATTAGATCGGGATATAGAATCTAAAATATTTAAAAATATTTTATATAAATACAAGATCTTAGCCTATCTGAAACTACAAACATGAACAAAAGCAAAATATCAAACTTATATGAAGATCGTGAAAATAAAACCATTTTCAAAGTAACAATTTGTTATGGAAAACCAATTAATTTAAGCACCCACATATGTTTGTGTATATGATAACTTATATTATGAATGAATAATAAATCTCAAAAAAAAAAAAAAAAAGTTATCATGCTAACATATTTCACCATCATGTTCTGTTCAAAAAAGGTAAATATCACGGATTTGGTAAGTTCATTTTGGAAAGTTGACCCTTAGTGTACAGCCCCCTTTTCCTTTCCCACCACCATCATCCACCGTGACAAAGAATGAGGAAAAATAATTGGGAGACACAGTAAACCAAAGTGAGTACACTCCTAATTCTTAGAAACTTATGCCAAAAGTAGACCTAAAAATAATCACATAAAGATTGAATATAGTCTTGCTTTACAACAAAAAATAGTATTAAAAGTATATTCCCCATACACAACAATGACACAAAGCATTTTTGTATTTGATAAAATAAGCAATGATGTTATTACAAAAAATACAAACATCCATAGTGGTGTCTAAATAACGAGAAATAAATCATGATTAACATCACAAATGTAAGTTTTTTTATGGCACAACATATAATGACAACTTTTTCGATAATATCTACTTAAGCTCATCAAATTAAGCAAACTACAAATCGTAATATCTACTTAAGCCTAACACATAAACAAGCTCATTCATATAAAATTTATTTATAACTACAAAAAGCAAAAGTTTGATTAGATCGGGATATAGAATCTAAAATATTTAAAAATATTTTATATAAATACAAGATCTTAGCCTATCGAAACTACAAACATGAACAAAAGCAAAATATCAAACTTATATGAAGATCGTGAAAATAAAACCATTTTCAAAGTAACAATTTGTTATGGAAAACCAATTAATTTAAGCACCCAGATATGTTTGTGTATATGATAACTTATCTTCGATCGTTGGATCACATGCTCTGTCATATTGTCTTTCTATTGCCTCCTTCATCCATATCTGAAGAAATAAGCAATTTATGTAAACATGTACAGTCAATTAATTGTGTATAGTTCTATTATATGTCTATATATTCTTAATACATTTTATGCTTTAGATAAAAATACCAATTATTTCTACATATCTTAGAATCAGTATAAAAGTAAAACAATTGAACTTTCTCAATTTTATTGATTGGTACAAATAAATAATAAATAATGTGATTACCATTTTGCGATAAAATCAAATAATAAAGAAAACTTAGACAGGTCAATTGTGATTACCATTTTGATAGCTGTTTGTTAATCGCAAAAAAGTGTACATTACATCTAAATGACCTGCAATAGACCATCCAAACAAATTTAGGTTCAAAATTCAAAACAGTCATATATGAAAGAAAAAAAAAGTTGACAAGAATAAACTTAAATAACTAGGACAAAAAATTAATCCATATTTATGAAAATTTGCAAGAGTGACCTTGGAGAATCGACTTAGCACCCTATATAGTTTATCTCTAAAAGCAAATACTCAATGAACATAAACAGACAAGATTCAATCAATAAAAAAATCATTTCCATAGAAAAACATCTTAGCAATACAAACAATTCAAATTAAGAAACATATTATGTAATGTAAAAGTGAACTTAAACTAAAAGGTTCATGGTAGTCAAACATATTGCAGGTTACGTGCAACAAAACAATTTCAAGTCAAAAGCATATCCTACATCACAAGCCTAACCAACTAATAATCAGAAACTTCAGAAACAAATTTAAGTACGTGTGTGTTGGAAGTCTTGCATTTCCAAGTTGACAAAATAGAATCCAGCCTTGGCAATTAAAAAGATTCCCTTCTAATATTAGTTACTAGTATTTGATTTCTATAGCCATTCCAAAAACGCCTACGAATCGCATTTAGTCAAGACTCAAGAAAAACCAAATTAGAGGTGAATTATTGCAAATTTGGGAGGAGAAATAGAATCTTTCTTTGGAAATTTGTAACTGTCTAATTTCTTTTTATTCTTTTCTTTTTTTTTTTTTTTTGAGCAACAGTTTGATAATCAAACTTTGATTTTATTAAAATCCCCTTATTAAAAACTAAAGTAGACATGATTTAATTTCGATCGAGTCCCTATCAACTCATTCAACTTTCTTTTAATCAAGACTCGTGTCCCCAAATTACAAAGTGATAAATAGCAACTTAGAGGCAATCATGATTAGCATACATGCTTGAAAAACAAGTGGTCATTAATTTAGAATACCCAACTTGCCACTACCCGCTTAAAGTCGGTAAGATAAAATATCTTTGATTTCTAAAACACTTTTTTTTATTACTTGTGAAACCTTCAGGACAAGCAATAGATAATATTAGCAACATCCAATAAGAAAAAGAAAAAGGGAAATAACGGGAAAGTGACAATATGACAAGGAAAATCAAATGATTGACAAAGTAGGAGGCTATTTACCCACATAGGTACAAGATCAACCGAAAGGCACCAATTTTATCTTATGTAATTCCTTCGGTGAGTTAGCAAAAGTATTACCCGAAATAAATATATCACGAAGGCTCCCACACTTTAACAACATGAGTCAATGACCTTACTGTCACATAAAACAACCATGTTAAGGGGCAATCGTTGAGCTCGATATCAAAAGCAAGAAAAACTGAATCACATAAACAGAATGTCATCGGATAATCAAACGTTGAGCTCAATAACTCAAAACAAAATAATAGTATCACATAGGAAATATAATTACGATGAACAAACATAATTTCGTCACCCATCTATTTTTCATTCACTTACACATGGTCCATGGTCCTTAAAGAAAATACAAAGCACTTTACACTCAAGAGACAAAAAACTATAAGACAACTATTTACCCAATCGTCCATTGATGTATATGCATATATCTATCACCACTATCACCCGGCCCTACCTCACATGAAAGGGTGAAAGACAAATCTTAACAAATATACTCCCAGGTCCCAATAAAATTAGTTCAATGTTTATATTGAAATGTCATTAATCAATACTAAATCAATATATATATATATATATATAAATACACACACACACATATATATATATATTATTTTGGGTAATAAAATTTCAATCTTCCATTAAAAATACTATATATTGCGACTTCTAAAATTATGTAAAGACAATTATAAATTTTCTGTCAAAGTTTAATCAAGTTTCATAAAATGACAAATGAGAATTATTTTTCCCGGACGGAAATCAGAGGGACTAATCATAAATCTTTAACTCCCCATTGGCATTCCAATTAACTCAGCCATAAGAAAATTTTGAAATAAGTTTTCTTTACAAGTACAAGTACAAACATGCATCATAAACAAGAGTTTTATGGTCTTAACTTTTTTTTTTTTGGATTGTGATTATCGGTACACACATTTAAAAATACACTAATTTCACACACACACACACACAAAATAAAAATAATAACAATCACCCAGGAAAAGAGTAAAGATTTAACTAAACAATACGACCAAAAATCAAATAGTCACAATTGCTTCTCAATCAATAAATCCAAGATCAAACAAGTCACGGATTGAAAAAATTTAAACACTATGCCACAAAAATATGTTCGTCACCCATATGTTCGTCACCCATCTATTTTTCATTAACTTACGTTGTTGCAACTAATGAGCAAGTCCGCAGGAATCTATAATAGATCCGGAACAAACGGATCGGAACAAATCAATCGATCTGGAACAAATTGTTTGATATGCGAGAGTTTTTGAACAGATCCGGAACACATATACAACAGATCGTAAGTGGAACACACAAAAAAATTTCTTTTAAATCTATACACAAATTAAAATTGTAAATGATTTCTACAATTATTACCTTATAAATTAAAACAACGAAGCGACAATGTTGGAGACAGATCGACCCTTTTTCATGCTTTTGTGAGATTTTTCGCATCTTTTCATGTCAACTGGAGTGGAAATCGCATTCTACTGGAAGGAGTACAAATCTCGCATACCTTCAATTGGAGCTATAAATCGTTAGATATAAATAATTAATAATCGATTTATCACATGTAAAAACAAAAATCTCACCAAACGTTCTTTTAGATCCACCACCAAGAAAGAAGACGACTATTAGGTTTGGGCTCCCGAGGAAGTAGGCGAGTTACCAGCGAGCTATCCTTTTTCAAGACGGAGTCCCGGATGGATAAATTAGGAAGAGTTCCCCAAGCAAGATAGAAAATGGGCTTTCTATCTCTAGATTAAGCCATTACCAAGAGTGAATCAAAGGAAAGAATCCAGATCTATGTATTTTGAAGATGAATTTACGTATGGGTAGAGAAAGAGAGGGTGAGAGTGCGGCGCTTGATTAGGAGAAAAAAAGTTGACTCTGCAAACCTAGGGTAAGGTAGGTTTCTATTTATATTCCAACGTTATTCTTATCCTATATTACCCGGTTTTGGGCCAAATTATTATTTAGTGCCATTATCGGTTGGGCTCAATCTCGCTCAAATGGGCCTCATATATTTACATTATGTGAACACTTTAGGGATAATTTTCTCTTTTAATGATTGTAATTGTTACAATCTACCTTTTTTATTAGAAAATGACACTTTTTGATTAAAAAAACTCGATTGCCTTAATTAATCGAGTACGCGATACGTTATAATGTTTGCAGTGATGCATCAAATATAATTAATCTAATCCCTTTTCTCATAACATCGATTTTGGTAAATGATCTAATATAATTTAAGCACCCAATTATTGAATGGATTATGTAATTAGAATTTATTCTTATAAATAGTTTTGTAAATGTTTTTAATTTTTGTATATTTATTTTAATTATCGAGTAAATATGAATAACCATTTAGAAAATGAATGTTGAGCTTGCATTGTATTTGTTTGGAATATATTTTTAAAAAGGTATATATATGTTTTCATTTCTGCTCTATCATAAAGTACTTCATTATTATTTTCTCATTTATATATAGATTCTTGTACTATTTTTGTACAGCACATTAAAAGATTCGGATTATGGGTAACACTTATTTGGATTGCGGGTCGTCGGTTAGAAATGCAAGTACCTCTACAATTCATCGTCCAACGATGATGATGATGATTCAAGTTGTATTCCAACAAAAAATCGCGTTTCGATACTTCGTTGTCTTCACCTATATGTAAGGGTTTTTATAATTTTTACATACATATGTTATAGTAAGTTGCATACTTTTTCCTCATGGTTTATTCATGCCATCAATTCTATCTATTAAGTCACTAATATTAAGTCATATATTAGTGTTTAGCATACCCAAATTATTGTGTTCAATTTTTTTATGCATTATATTATTTCATTTGGTGATGATTTCAATAATTTTCCCTTATTGACACATTAAACAATAGAAACCATAATTTTATTACAATGTATTTGTGAACTAATTTTGTGTTTTGGTAAACAGATTTTATCTTATATAATAGATAAATGGAGTCATAAAGTTGGAATCATTTTTTAAATGTTATGCCTAAGATATTTTATAAAATTGTATACTTTTCCAAACTTACGACAAAAATATGGGTCTTCCTTTTTAATACTAAAGTTTTGAGCGCATTTATATATTTTAATAGTAAAACATTTGTATTTGCAGCTGTGGTTGATCATAGAAGTCCGGATTTTGTACCAACAAATTTCGACACAGATAGTTTATGTCTTACGAACGATGAACATGTTTCACTTTCCTCACTTGGTTTGTATAATTTTTGTACTGTCATCTGTACATTCACTTTTGCAATATTTATGTAGCTTTCATCATTATTATAACTAAATTATTACAATTTTACATTTGTTTTAGGTTATTGGGATATTGGCGATCCAACTTTCACATGTACTTTTTGTGGTGCTTGGTTTTGGTACGAGGAGAGATTAGCTCGACATTATAAGACCCGTAAACCAAAGTTCGGTTTATGTTGTAATCAAGGAAAAATACAACTTCCGCCTTAAAACCACCCCTCTAGAATTACAGTATTGTTATATGGAAACACCGATAAAAGTAAACATTTTCGTCAAAACATACGGTCGTATAACAATATGTTCGGTTTCACTTCAATGGGAGGGAAGATAGACAATCGTGTCAATCATGGCCGTTCTCCTCCGTTTTCAAACTTCATGGTCAAAACTATCATTTGATTGGAAGCCTTCTTCCACCCATGGGTGCACCACCAAAGTTTGCACAATTGTATATTTATGATCGAAAATGAAGTTGCAAATAGAATTCTTTGCCGTAAGGTAAAGAGATTTAAATAATTAATATTCATTTTGGTTTGTACATGATTGCCAACATATTATATTCATTTTATTATTGTTTTTCATACGGGCAAGATGTCAATTCTCATGATCTTCATTCGAAATTGTATATGATTTGAAGACCATGTTAGATACAAATAATGTTTTGGTGCATTCTTTTCGCATGGCGAAAGATAAAATGGTCCAAGAAGGTGGATCGAAGTCAAATTAAAATTGATAGGAAGACGAAGTGGTGATGCGAGAAGGTACAATCTCCCGACCGCATCCGAGGTTCTGCGTTGGTTGTTGGTGATTTCGATCAAATGTTAGGTGATAGGGATATTTTACTTGAGAGTCAAACGGGACAGCTTAAGCGCATAAACGAATTGCATCTGCTTATCTTCCTCTCCGGTATCCATTGATCTTTCCATATGGCGAGGATGGATATAGAGAAGATATTCCATTTTCGATTTAAAAGATGGTTCTAAGGACGGAAGAAAGTCGGTATAAGAGAATTTTTTGCGTATAGATTGAATGAAAGGGATTGTGAGCCGACAACCATTATGTTTTCCGAAGACTATTTCAACAATTTGTCGTCGATGCGTACACTATGATTGAAAGTAGTCGGTTCGTACATTCGGCGAATCGAAGCAAGCTGCGTTGTGAAATGTACAAGGGGTTGCATGAAGCTTTGTTACGTGGTGAAACAGATGCGTCCACTCAAGGGAAAAGAATTATATTGCCTTCATCTTTCTTGGAGGTGCTAGATTCATGATACAAAACTATCAAGATGCTATGGCTATATGTAGATGGGCGAGTTACCCCGATTTATTTCTTACATTTACATGTAATCCCAAGTGGCGAGAAATTGATAGATTTGTTGCGCACGTGGATTAAAGCGAAGATCGACCGGATATTGTTTGCGGGGTTTTTAAAGTGAAGCTTGATGGACTTATCAAAGATCTTCGTAAAAACAAGATTTTGGAACAATCGGATCGGTAACTTTGTCTTTTATTTATAGATGAATATTTTTAATGACATATACAATTTCTATTTTAATTCTAAATTATTTATGATGACTATGGTTTATTTGTGTGTCATATTTTCTACGATCATTTATACTTGTAGAGTTTCGAAAGGGGTTTGCCGCATGCTCACATATTATTGTTCCTTTCTTCCGAAGAGAAGAATCCGACGGATGCAATTGATCGTTACATTAGGGCGGAGATCCGGATGAAAATGAGGACCCAATTTACTATCTTTGCGGTTCGAGATTTTATGATACACGGTCCGTGTGGTGGTAATCGAAAGGATGCTCCTTGCATGACAGATGGGCGTTGCTCAAAGCATTTTCCAAAAAATTTGTTGAGACGACTACAATTGACGAAGATGGATATCCGTGTACGGGCGTCGGGATAATGGAAGGATGATAGTTAAGAATGGAGTTGTTTTTGACAATGGACACGTTGTTCCTCATAATCGATACTTATTGATTACTTATGGGGCCCATTTGAACGTTGAGTGGTGTAATCAATCGCGTGCAATAAAATATTTGTTCAAGTACATAAACAAGGGCAACGATCGCGTCACGCCACATTTTATCAAAGCTCGGTGATGCAAATGTGGATAAGAATATCGATGAAGTTAATTTGTACTACGATTGTAGATATATTTCATCTTGTGAAGCTGCATGGAAATTTTGGATTTGAAATACAGTACAAAGACCCGCCCGTTGTGCGTCTAAGTTTTCATCTTACGAATCAACAAAATGTTGTTTTCTCGGATTCGATAAAATTGACTATATCATGGATCGGAAACCATAAAGCATAGTATGTTTTTGGCATGGATGGAAGCAAATAAGAAGTATCCTATGGGAAGAGAATTGACTTATGCGAGAATTTCCCAAGAAATTTGTTTGGAATTCGAAACGGAATGGACTCCAAGAGTACAAAGTGGTTTTGCAATTGGACGAATATTTTTGTTCCTCCAGGATCGGTGATTTGTACTACTTGAGATGCCTCCTAAACGTAGTTCGTGGAGCCACTTGCTATGAAGATTTATGTTTTATAAATGGGGTGCAATTTCGTTCTTTTCGAGATGCTTGCTATGCACTAGGATTGTTAGCGATGATAAAGAGTATATTGATGGGATAATCGAGGCTAGCCATTGGGCATCGGCTCAATCATTGAGAATTCTTTTTCTACACTATTATCATCTGGAACGATGAGTCAACCCGAAGTAGTTTGGGATACATGTTGGTCTTATCTATCCGATGACATTACGTACAACCAACGTAATTTGCTTCGATACCAAGGTTTGTAAAAAATTATAATTTTAGAAATTTAAGTTGTTACGTATCTCAAAGTAATTACTTTTTATTTTGTAGGTTTGCAATTAAACGAGGATCAAATCGGGAACTATGCACTTGTGGAAGTTGAGAAGATTTTAAGACGTTACGGAAGGAGTATACGTGAGTTCCAATCAATGCCATATCCAGGATGATCAATTTTTTGAATTCTCGCGTATGATTAGTACATGATGAGATGTGTTATGATCGAATAAGCTTGGCGAAGAACACAAGAAGTTCGTCTCAAATTTGAATTCGAGCAACGCCATGTTTATGAAACTATTATCGCATCGCCTAATTCGAAATTGGAAAGATTTTTTCGTGTATGGTTATGGAGGTACGGGAAAACGTTTATTTGGAAAACTTTATCTGCTCGATTTAGATCAAAAGGAGATTGTATTAAACGTGGCGTCCGGTGGCATAGCTTCTCTTTTGTTACCTGGTGGTAGAACTGCTCATTCAAGATTTAAAATTCCTTTTAATCCGAATGAAGATTCAACATGCAACATAAAACAAGGGAGTCCTATTGCGGAGCTTATACTCAAGGCCAAGCTTATTATATGGGACGAGGCTCCAATGATGCATAAGTATTGTTTTGAAGCATTGGATCGAAGTATGAGAGATATCATGAAAGTAATTCATCCATCTAGAGCTAATATTCCTTTTGGAGGTAAGACGGTTGTGTTTGGGGGAGATTTTCGTCAAATATTGCTGTAATTCCAAAGGGCGTAGACAGGACATCGTTCATGCCACTATTAATTCATCGTATTTGTGGAAGGATTGTCTTGTATTGAAGTTGACAACTAATATGAGATTGCAAAATATGGGGTCAACGAAAATTGCGAAGAATTGAGACTTTTTTTGAGTGGATTGCACGTATTGGCGATGGGAAAATTGGTGAACCAAATGATGGTTGTGCTTCGTTGATATTCCCGATCACTGTTGCTTAAGGAATTCAATGATCCGATTCTTGCAATTGTTCAAAGTACATATCCTTCATTTGGAAGTTGTTCCTATGAGTCATCGTTTTTGAGGACGAGCTATTTTGGCACCGACTCTTGATGTTGTTAATTCAATAAATGATTACATGGTATCGATGAACAATTCGAAGGAGACTTTATTTGAGCTCGATTCTCCGTGCCATTCGACGACGTTGATCTTCGAACGATATACATACTCGAATTTTTAAATGGAATTACATGTTCGGAATACCAAATCATGAGTTGAATTTGAAGGTTGGAACTCCAATTATGTTGCTTCGTAACATTGACCATTCTCTTGGGTTATGCAATGGCACGAGATTAATCATTACAAGATTGGGAAACCATGTTTTAGAAGGTCGAGTTCTTTCAAATGGTACGTATGGCGATCTTGTTTTGATTCCGAGAATGTCATTGACCCCTTCGGATCACAGAATTCCATTCAAATTTCAAAGAAGGCAGTTTCCGCTGATGTTGTCTTACGCAATGTCTATAAATAAAAGTCAGGGACAATCATTGTCCAATGTGGGTCTGCTTTTGACAAAACCTGTTTTTAGTCATGGGCAATTATATGTTGCTTTGTCTCGAGTAACTAATCCTAAAGGTCTTCGAATTCTGGTATGTGATTGTGATAGTAGTAATTGTCGTACATGTTCAACGACAAATGTTGTATATAAAGAAGTATTCCAAAATTTGTAATTATTTTTCAAAATTTATGTTATGTTCTAAATTTATATTCACATTTCATTAATTCTTGATTAATGTTTTTGTTTTATGTTATTCATCTTTGTTTAATTATATGCTTTTTCATCTATAAACTATCCGTGCATCGCACAGTGAAATACTAGTTAACTATAAAAAGATCAGCAAGTCTTCATCTTACTCTTTTTTTTTTTTTTTAAATTCGCCCGTTCGTTAACTACGGCCATGCTCCACTACACCAATCCTTATCAATTCAAACTCCAAAGTGGAGGATGAACCAAAGCGGCGGCAACACTCGAGGATGAAGAAAGGCGACGGTGATGGAGATGGAGACGGGGAGATGATAATCTTTGTAATTTTAATTATAAAGTGACCATTTTGCCATTGCTAAAAGTCGTGTGAGGAACATGTGAGGGAACTTAACAATTGAAAAGAGACAAAATTGGGCGGAAGAATTACTTTGATTAGTACAAGAACTAATTAACACAGACAAGATCAATCCTAAAAGGGGCTAAAAGTACATGAATGAATTGCAGAGTTTGCCCTTAATGAATAGTTTGAAAAAGGAAAATAGAGAAAAAAGAATGAAAGAAAAAAAAAAGTTGCTGCTTACAAATACAAAAATGTAAGATATGCTATATCTACCGAATTTATCCACAAATTACATTACTTACTTTTAATATATTTTTCAATAAAAAATGATAAAGCGACCGACCAAATCAACCCGCCATCAACTGAATATGCATTTTCCAATAGAGTAGATCTCCTGCGTACTCTCTTGTAGCTAAGCCTACTAATGCATGATGGGCGAATCAAGAAGATTCGATAGCTAACCCTGCTAATGTATGATGGGTGAATCAAGGAGATTCGTTTCTTATCTACTAAGTACACCCCACCCCCAATATTTTTAACTTCTCAAAACGCTGAATACACCTTCCCTAATTTTCTATTTTAACCTCACCAATATTTTTCTAAAATTAACTTAAATTTACTAAATACACCTCACCCCAAACAAAACACACCCTTCCTCCTCCTTCCACCCACCCCCACGCCACGCCACACCACCCCACCCAACCCAACCGAACCCAATCCAATCCAATTCAATCCAATCCGCCACCTTCCTCCTTTCCCTCCCCCCACCACACACACATAAAAAAACACCACACCAGTCCCTTTTTTTTTTTTTTTTCACCTTCTCCACAAAACCTACCCCTTCCTCATCCTTCCCCACCCACCCCCTCACCATACCCGGTTAAGCAGCCCGCCCCCTTTCTCTCTCTTTTTTTAAATAATTCGTTCAGTACTGTGTTATCGAATACTCATAAGAGTGTTTGTTATTCTTACCGAATATTACTATGAGTGTTTGATACCTCTACCAAACAGCTTTAGGTGTGTTTGATAGAGTTACCAAACAGCAATAAATTTTATTTTTACCTAAAAAATAAATAACATTTAAATTAAAATTTATAATAATATTTTTACAATAGGGAATTGCTATTCCAACCCCAAAAATGCTAAGTATACCCATTTACTTAGTTCACCCCCTTCAAACATTATATCACCTATATTACTAAGTATACCCCAATTTTTTCTATTTTACCCTTTAACAACCCATTTTTTCCAATTCAACTTCAACCCATCTCTTTCTCTTCTTTCCCCTCTTCTTCGTTTCTCTTCTTTCCCTTCTCCATTTCCTTCTTCTCTCTCCACCCCCCCCCCTCTCCTCTCCCCTCGCCTCACCCTCTCTTTCACACACACAAAGCTTGTTCCTCTATCTCGCTCTTCATCTTTTGGATCCGACGTAGAAAAAGAATTAAATATAGGAACATTAAAAATGGGACTATAGTGGTTTTGACATCCAACAAATATTCAACCCATTTCTATTTTTCTTTTTACGGTAAGCAAATTAAATACTCTCGCTAATAATGGAGAGAAATATTCAACCCATTTCTATTGCTTTCTTGAAACACACATTTTGATTAAATTTTTTAATAATTTTTGAATTTTTGGAAAGAACATAGTGTGCGGCCGCGCACACACAGGAATGTGCGGCCGGTCCGCCGCACATACTTAGGGCGTGCGGCGCGCATGATATCTTAGGGTTCTTAAAATTTTTAAAGATAATATAATTTTTAAAATTGTGACAATTTTATAATAATGATAAGGAGGTATCCTCAAAGAAATGGGGGTGGGAATACTCTTTATAATATAAGGGAGAGACATACTCGACAAATGTTTGTGTTTGTGTGAATAGCATCTCTCAAAATGTAATGTTTCCTTCAAATATCAACTTTATCCGGTCGCCCCTATACCATGACACACCTCTAATCAACAATGGCGTTCTCCGTATCTTCTTCTATATCCTTCTCCCCGCAAGCTCTATCTCGCTCCAGCCCTAACAAATCCAAAACCCTCGCCAAAATCCCACCCCAAATCCCTTAAACCCCCAAACCCTAAACTCCCCGGCCACGGCCTCTCTCCTCCCTATCCGGCGGTGACGCCACCACTTACACTCGACTCCCTCCCAGAGACGACTCATTTCTCTCTCCTTTCGCTTCTCCCCCTCCCCAATCGTCCACAGAAATCAAACTCTCCGACTTAACCGTCCCAAATCCCTCAAACCAGAACCGAAATGGAAAGCCGTCTAACAACAAAATCAACAGTAATAAGCCGTCGATTAATAAAAGTGGCAGTAAAAACGATGAATTAGAGTTTGATGACAGTAAATTCGAGCTGTTCGAGGTAAACTCGGATGGCGAAGACGACAATGAAGTAGAGTTCGGTGTTGGAGCAACTGAAGAAGGGGAAGGGAAGGGGAAGAGAAGGAGAAAGGAGTACCGGCGGTAATGCGATGTTTCGACCGGGCGAAAATCTTTGTAAAGCTGGAGACGGAGGTAACGGCGTAATGGCGTTTCGGCGGGAGAAGTACGTGCCGTTAGGTGGGCCGTCTGGTGGTGATGGAGGGAGGGGAGGGAATGTGTATATGGAAGTTGACTCGTCAATGAGTTCGTTGTTGCCGTTTAGGCAAAGTATTCATTTTAGGGCAGGGAGGGGTAGTCACGGGCAAGGGAAGAATATGCATGGGGCAAAGGGAGAGGATGTGGTGGTGAAAGTGCCTCCAGGGACGGTTGTTAGAGATGGTGAAGGTGGGAAAGTGTTGTTGGAGTTGTTGCGGCCGGGGGATAAGGCGTTGGTTTTGCCCGGTGGGAGAGGTGGGAGAGGGAATGCTTCGTTTAAGTCGGGGTTGAATAAGGCCCCAAAGATTGCGGAGGATGGGGAAGAAGGTGCAGAAATGTGAGTAGTTTTTTATTGTTGTACTTATTTTTCATTGTTTACTATAAATTTGGTAGCAGATTTTTGCATAGCATTATAGCATATATTATAGGAGTGGCATTGGGATACACCTTAAAGGGCTACAGAACCCTAGAACTTGGATAATGTTATGCAATATGGTGGGATAGTTCTTATTGAAATTGCCAAGTACAAACATATCCAACAACTCAACTTTAGCACAAAGAATTACTATGTTAAGCAAGTGCCTATTTTGCACTAGATAGTAGGTGAACTACTAGTTTATAATGAGAAATATTTTAAAAGTTGTACTCCCTTTGTCTCAAAATGAGTGTCCAATTTAGTTTTTCACTAAAATTAATAAAGTTGACTTTTGGGCCATTTTAGTAGCACATATACATTAATGCCCTTAGTGTCCACACTCCACACCACGACATGCTAGGTGCCAAAGGTGAAATTAGTAAACTTATATAAAAATGGACACTCATTTTGGGACGGAAGGAGTATTATACATGTTATGATATGGTTGAATTGTTGGGAGATTTGGTGATGCAACACTTACATACTGTACTTGATACAAGTCTAGTTAAGTTAGCCGAGGTGATGTGCCATTTGGATACCTGTACCAGAGATTATGCCCAAGTCCTGGTAACATAGCTTGTGTACTACTCTATTATGGCAATCATGAAGAAGAGCTAGGTCACTTACTAAGCTCGTTTACACCATATACAAGAGAGATACTGTCCCAAAATTAAGAATGACAACGAATGCCCTTTTTCTGACTGTTTCTCCTAGAATTTTAAAAGGTAAGTAGAGAGGGACTCTGGGTAGAGGTCAGCTGAGGTTCGATTTTGGAAGGGGGTTTAGTCTGAGCTGAATATAACTGACAGGATTTTGGGGGATTTCTTCAACTTGAAACCTGGCATGTTGAGAAGGTAAAGCTTAGGGTTATAAACTTAATTTTGCTACCCATTTTCCTTTGCATCAATCAGTTATGCTGTTTCTTCTCAGGTGGTTGGAGTTGGAGCTGAAGTTAGTTGCAGATGTTGGGATAGTTGGTGCTCCTAATGCAGGGAAAAGCACGCTTCTCAGTGTCGTTAGTGCCGCTCAACCAAACATCGCAAATTACCCGTTCACAACTTTACTTCCAAATCTGGGCGTGGTTTCATTCGATTACAACGCCACCATGGTTGTAGCAGACCTGCCAGGTTTACTTGAAGGAGCACACCGGGGTTTTGGTTTAGGCCACGAGTTTCTTCGGCATACAGAAAGATGTTCGGCTCTGGTATAATATTTCTCTTTGTAACTGCTTCTCGTGGAAGGCATTAAAAATTGAGATAAAGGGTTTTTTGGTTGCATAACCAACAAGCTTCCAAATGTCTTATCAAGAAAATTTTGTGCTAGCTGTATAAATAGTATGAAGAAAAACTTTCCACTTGGTCTATCTCACTTTCTGACCAAGCATTGTTTGCCCTCTGATACCCATATGATACTTTTTCATGCCTTAAGACATGGCTCGAGATTACTTTTACATCTCTTTGCGTCTTTATGTATAGTTTAAGCACTTGAAATACTGAATTCTGATCTATATGAAACAGATTTAAGATATTTCTATCATTATTTTGCCTTTTCTTAATGCTTGCGAGTTTGTTGTGGGCTAATAGAAACATAATGTATATGGAGGCTTAGGTACATGTGATTGATGGCTCGTCACAGCAACCAGAATATGAATTTGATGCGGTTCGACTTGAGCTGGAAATGTTTAGTCCTGAACTTGCTGAAAAACCTTATATAGTTGCATACAACAAAATGGATCTTCCAGAGGCATATGAAAATTGGACGTCATTCAATGAGACTCTCTCTGCCCGTGGGATTAAAACCTTTTGCATGAGTGCAGTAAAGCAAGAGGGCACTCATGAAGTAATCTGTGCTGCTTATGAGCTTGTGCGAAAAAGGCTAGAAGATGCCAAGGAGGAAAGTAAGTTGTTCTTTTTAAATTCTTTTTGACTCAACTCTCTCAGCCTTACTATGCAGTGAAACTCAAAGAACATTTCTTGTGGTAGAACTAGAGTTTTTTCAAGTATATCAAGAAATCACAGATTAAGCTCTGCAGAAGAATACTTGTGTACTTAGTCTGTTTCTTTTCCGTACACTTGTTTTTGTAGTGCTGATGTGTTCCCTCTGCTCCAGGTTTGAGAGGTCCGGTAAATGTAAATCTGAATCATGTGGCTGATATGGTAAAGAAGCAGCGGACGTCTCCTATTAATGAGTTTGAGATCTCTCATGACAGTGACTCCAATACATGGCATGTAGAGGGGGAAGGCTTACTACGTTTTGTTCAGATGACAAACTGGAAGTTTGTAGAATCTTCCTTTTCTCTTTCATTTTTTATCCTTCAAACATAGTAACTATATCCTATTGTCTTGGTCTTGCCGTCATTTCATGTACAAGTTTTTCTGTCTTGATCTATCACATTTATCCCAAGTAAGTGGGAGCTACATTTTTCTTAGAGCCTGTGTGTTCATGTCTGGATTGACAACTCAGATTTTGAGGAAGATATTAACCGTGCCTGGGAAGTTCGTATGTTCTTTTTTTAATCATTGAAAATAGGCAAATAATTCATTTGAGATTGGGGGGGTTGTATCTGGCAGTCTTTAGGTAATCATTCTTGAAACCTACCATCCTCTGCAAAGTGGGAGCTACATTATTTTGAGTATCCAAGTGTTCCTCATGACTTGGTTGACCCTTAGTTTCAGGAATGAAGAATATCTGCACCAGGAATATTATATCTTTTTCTAGTTGCTGAAAATAGAAAAAGGATTGTCCTAAATGATAAATTGATCAGTGTCTCACTGTACTATAAACTTTTACTCATTAAGGCCACACTGCTATTTTTTTCATCAATTTCATCGCTGGACTTCATGTTTGCAGTCACATTGATCACTCTTCCACTTTCATCAAGTATTTTGAACAAGAAGTCAAAAAACATTTGAAAACCCAAAAATGCCCCTCATCTAGCATGCATCACCTACGTGATGACTGAAAGAGAGCATCGTTGCATCTCCTTTGAGATGTCCATTTGGATTGGTCAACAAATTCCTAGAACATAATTAATTTTGACCCACCAACGCGATGAATATATTTGTGTACCTAGGGGGACAATCTTGCAATTGTGTACTAAAACTGTCACGCCATCCTCCAATATTCAACGAATCATGCGAATTGGGCTCGTCTTGATGGGCCTCCCGCAAGCTCTGAACAGCAGATAGAACTTAGGCTCATCTTGATGGATCTCCTAATATTTATAATAGAGTCAATTATCTTTTTTTAATCTGTGTGCCGGGTCAAACAGGACACTCTTTTAGGAGCGGAGGGAGTTTAATATATAGCACATGCATCACTTGTGCACTACAACTACTAATAATACTACGCTACTTGATTTTACACAGATACGTAGATTCTGACAGAAGGTTCCAGAATGTGTTGGACGCATGTGGCGTTAACAAGTCTCTCCTCAAACTTGGTGTCAAGGAGGGTGACACTGTTGTCATCGGCGAGGTGCGTATTTCGCTGTCATCCACACCCCCTCCCAGTTATACACACACACAAAAAAACTGAAAGGAGGAAAATAAGTGAGTTTTTTCAAAGATGTGGAAATTCTTGCAAACTCAACAAAGCGCCTAAGTGGTCAACTTGACTGTTTAAATTGGAGTTTATCCATTCAAAGTTCTTACCTCATGGCTAATTCTATTTCCTTTCCATTTAAAATAGTTCAAATAATTTGGAAGATCGCCATGGTTGTGTGATCCCATCATTCTGTCTATGTGAAACTATAAGCTCCTTGTCACTTTAACTTTATTCCTTATAGACTAACTGGGATTTGTTTGTTGACGTCTCTTTGTTCCTGCCAGATGGAGCTGGTGTGGCACGATTACCCAAACAATAGTGGCCCATCAAATATGAAGAAGCGATCAGCAGATTCATTCAAGTGGCCTCAGTGGACGTAATCTGTTTATAAACAATGGAAGGTATTCTTGTGTTAGTCGTTTCCTGCACATGTTCTAAATAGAAAACTGCAACGACAATCTTCTTAGATATGCTCCAACGGCAGATTTACTTTACAAAATTTTCCCGGGCATTTAGATATATAAACTCCTAGTGATCCATTCTTTTGCAAATTCTTTTCTTATTTTAAGAAAAGCTACCATTTTTATACAAACAAAGGTTACAAGTTTGTATCAACAAGAATGGTTGTTCATAAACAAAATACCTCAACCTCTATGTGCGGTGTTTGATACCTGATTGTGAGAGGTGCTTCTACATTTTGGGCACGGATGTTCAAAGCACTCTACTGTAACTACAGAAAATCACGGTGTAAGAGCAAATTGTCTTTGATGCATATGATTAAGTGCTATTGATCCTGTTCTTAAGGGCTCCACTTTTTGATTGTCCATCTCATCTCTGGTGTCGAACTAGCATATGAGATATATTACTTTGATTCTACGGCCAAATGTGCCCGTAGGCCTGCCCAGTAATTCAATTGATCAGTCAAAATAAGAGAAGACGGGGAATTGCAGTTTTTCCTCCACTGCTGTTCCTTGCAAGTTTTTGGTTTCAAATTTATATGTTCCATTCCTTGGGTGCATCATAGAGCTGTAAAATTTTCTCATGATTTTTGCATATTCTGAAATGAAAATTCAGGGGCTCCATTGGTTCAAGATTCAGCCGTGAATAGGGCGTGGTGCTGGTGGTGGAAGAGTGGGTAGGCAGATCGGGAGAGAAAACGATTATAAGCTCTTTCATTTTAGTTATCTTGTTTAGTGATCTGCAAGCTTATGTCCAAGCAAAGGGATATTACTTCTCCAAATTGAGCTTGGCTTTGTGTTGCGTTGTTGGGCGGTGTTCCAGGTAATGAATGCCATTGCTTCATTCCACATGAAGGAAGGAGAAAGCCGACCGCAAGATAATGTATTCCAGGCCTATATCTTCCTATAGTGTAAAGAGTAAGTAGCTACTTGTTGGGCCAGTCATAGTGACAAAGTCAGAGTTCGGTATACTGAAATATTCGTAATTCGAGAATTATTTGTAGAATATTCGTAATTCTTCAAATAATTCGGTAATTTTTCATTATATATTTGAAAATTATACATAAAAGTTGGCAAAGTTATTTCACTAAGATAACCTAAGATACAAATTAAAATTATTAGTTTTGAGCAGTACAGATCACGCACATTAATTTGAGAAAAACTTTTATAGTAAATTTATCCTGGAAGATATGCTAATGTCAATATTTTGATTTAAATAAATAAATAAATGGATTATAAAAACATATCTACAAAACACAAATAGATCTTCTTTTCGTTCCTAATATAGTTGCAAAAGAATTAATTTTCCCAAATTCTTTGTAATTAGACGCGAAGCAAGCTATCTTTACTTGGCCAAATCATTCCCACAGCCTTAAAAGAAAAAAGAAAATAGAGTTACATGTGTGTGTGTGTATAAATATTAAAGTTGATGAGGGTTATGATTGCGCCACGTTGACTTCCTTTGGATTAATCTCAATTCTTGAGCTTCCAAGTAATCTTGACTCTTAAAGTGAGAAGGCTTTTCGTTTTTAGGTTCTTAACTAATAACCGTATCTAATAATAATAAATTTAACATATATTATTTATACCTTATTAGATATTCAATAATATTAATCTTATAGGTATTATTTTTAGGTAATGTATAACTACATAATATTATTATGTATTACTATTAGATAATACTATTAATCTTATAGGTATTATTATTAGGTATTACTATTAGGTAATGAGAAATCACTTCTTCTATTGTTATTTATTAAGAAATATTGAGCGTTTTTTCTCATCATCAAATCCATATACATGTATATTAAAGTTCATAAGGAGGCCTCAGGATGCGTCACCTATCCAACTTTCGATTAATCTTGATTTTCATGCATTTGATTTGTCACATATCCAACTTTCAATTTATCTTGATTTTCATGCATTTGATTTTTTGACTTCTGGATATTTTCATTAGATTGTTACTTTAGCTAATTAATATAATTAAGATATAGAGTATAACTACTAGATATATTCATGTATATAACATATAGTATTAGATATTAATAGTTGATATGAGACTTTTTATTACTATTTGTTATGAAAGTATTCTACTACTATTAACTATTATCAATTATAATAGACAATATATATGTATATAATAATAATAATAATAATAATAATAATAATAATAATAATAATAATAATAATAATAATAATAGTAATTGTTATGAGCTTTTTCTACTACTATTAACTATTACAATTTTTTGATTCAGTTCTCATTTTTTTAGAAAATTAGTTGATAGCTGATATTGAAATAATAATTACTTGAATGATTGCATAAAATTTAAAATATTTTTAAAAAATTACATTATTTTACAAATTAATTTATAATATAAACCAACTAATTTTTATTTTTATAAATGTTACGCCATCCATGTCAAATTATGTGTTCCCTATTTTTATTTAGGACGTCCCAAAATAATTTCTACAATATGTGATACCTACCAACAGAATTTTTAAATAATTTCATTCAAAATTAATACTCTTTTAGATATTTGTGTAATTTCTTTTTTAACACTTGACACGGTATAAAAAGTAAATTATTTTGTTAATATAGTATCCAACTAAATATTTTCTAACTTTTGAATGATCTTCAAAAAATATTTAAAAAATATAATTATATTCAATCTTTAAACAATTTTTCTTTGTTCATAAAAAATGCGGCTCTTATCTTTTTTCATTATGTCCAAAGAAAATATTTTATCTTTAATTTTGTAAAAACTCTTAAAGTATATGTCTAAAATATCTTTATTAAGTACAAGATGAAAAAAAAGAAGAAGCAAGAAATCAAACAATTTGATATCATTAAAGGATACTTTAAAAAAATAATAAAAATGTATAAAAATAACTATTTACTCATACCCGTATAAAAATTAATAAAAATATTTATCGTGAAACGAAAGTACTATACTAAACGACTACGAATTTGCATATATTGATAACACTTAACTTTTGTTAGATATTAAGTTAATAAACGCATATATTCAGTAATGATAGTTTTTTTTTTAAAAATATTTCTAAAATATATTAATTAATATCAAAATCAAATTGTACTCATGCGGGTGAAAAAGTAAATACAACTTTGGAAATTGCTTTCATCATTAAACAAAGTGGGCATTTGAAGGGAGAATTGCTTTATAGTGGACAAGATTCAAGAATAATTTGCAGCGGAAAAAACCCATTTCTCATTTAAGGCGTTAGAAGGACAATCGTTCAACTTTTTTTTTTACTCCATTCGTTACAAAATGATTGTTTATTTTTTTACTCAAAGAGAGTTGACTTTTAGGCTGATTTAGTAGCATATATATACATTAAGAGCCCGTTTGTTCGCGCGTTTTGGCCAAAACGCAGGGTTAAAACGCAGCTTATTCCTTAACTTAGCGTTTCAATGGAGAAAACGCCGCGTTTTCAAACGCACCGTTTTAAAACGAAATTCCTAGCTTTTTCCCAAAACGCAGATTTTAAAACGCAGAGGGAATAAAAGCGGCGTTTTGACATAATATCCCAAACGCATTTATAAAGAAAAAAGCAGCGTTTTAAATAATCTGCGTTTTAGAAACGCTGCGTTTTTAAAACACTGCGTTTTTAAAACGCTACACCAAACGGGCTCTAATACTCTAATAGGATATGATAAGTGTTAAAGGTAAAATTAGTAAGTTCATACAAAAAGAAAGGCCAAAATACAAAAAAACTCCCAAAGTATACACTAAATTCCAAAGTCCCCCAGCCTAAGGTTTGCCCCATAACCCTGTCTGATGTTGCCAATTTTTCAGTTAGCCCCCTGACCATGATGGCCGTTAGAAAGTTTAACATTTTTATCATGAGCTTTGCACGTGGCGGGGTCGATTATGTCATTTCCTCATATATACATAATAACACTAACTAAAGGGGGTAAAGTGTTAAAATAATTACTTATTTGCTTAAATCAAATTTTCCTTCTCCCCCTCTTTCATCTCCGGGCTTATTTCGAGTCCAATCCGGCTGTCACAAAGCTCGGATCCGGCGGCCCAAAGATTATTGGCAATTGAGTCTTGTTCAATCTCGCTCCGTTGCTGAACCCCGGCCTTCCTGGTTTAGTCCAAGAACCGGTCCTTCGTACTTTCCATCTCCCTCTTGCCCTCATAAAAAAGACTACCAAAAACTATACGATTATTTCTACGAAGCATCGGCCTCCATTCTCGACGAAGGCGAGAAATTAGGTGTTTCACGAGATGAAGTGTGTCACAATCTGTTATTCGCCATGTGTTTCAATACGTTCGGTGGCATCAAAATTCTTTTCCTCAACACTCTGAAATTGATCGGTCGCGGTGGTGCTAGACTTCACAATCAACTAGCTGAAGAGATCAAATTCGCCGTCAAATCAAGTGGCAGAAAAGTGACGATGGCTACTATATATGGAGCAGATGCTATTGATGAAATCCTTGGTGTACGAAGCCCATGATGAAATCTTTGTCGTTGACCGGTTCGTAGGCGAGGGTGAGGAGTTGTTGAAACACGTTCTATGGTCTAACTGGCCGGAAACAGATAGCTCGATTGTTGGGAACAAGCAGTGTGCTGGAAAGGCCTTTGTGGTGTTGATTACGAGGCTGTTTATTGTCAGAGTGGAGATGGGAAAAGGGAAATTAGGGTTTGAAACCGCCGGAGATAAAGGAGGGGGAGAAGGAAAATTTGATTTAAGCAAATAAGTAATTCTTTGACACTTTGACCCCCTTTAGTTAGTGTTATCATGTATATATGAGAAAATGACCTAATTGCCCCCACTACATGCAAGACACATGATAAAAACGTTAATTTTCTAACGGCTAGGGAGCTAACTGAGAAAATTGACAACATCAGCTAGAGTTATGGGTCAAATCTTAGGTTGGGGGGGAGGGGACTTTGGGATTTGGTGTATACTTTGGCGGGAGGGGGGGGGTTCATATTTTGGCCAAAAATAAACACTCATTTTGAGAGAAAGGGAGTTGTATTCTAGTTGTGGGATTTACGTAAGAAAGGTCTGATTCCTACAAATTTACACAAGAAAAATGTAAAATTTTCAGCTAATTGCTTACCAATCACAACGTCCACTTCTATACTATTGACACGCAGAGAATTGAGTGAATATTGAGAAGAAATGAAAGATCCCAAACTGTATTCATTCTCTCTTGAATTCTACAATGTACATAGTTGATAGCACTGATATATATATATATATATATATATATATATATATATATATATATATATGGGAGAGTATTTAATAGTTACTTTTTTATTTAATTATCAATGGTTACTCTCTTAGTTGAAAAATGCAATTAATGCAAGTAGGTGAGTCATTTAATGCATTAAATCTCAACTTTTAATTTTTGATCAAATGGTTGATAATGAGAGTAACCATTGATGGTTAAATAAAAAAGTAACTATTAAATACTTCCATATATATATATATATATATATATACATATATACTCTAAAACAAGTACAACAAACTTTGTAACAAACTAGTAGGCCGTTAGAACTGACTAAACTTGCACAACTAACTTTAACTTGCATAACCTCCTAACTAACTATTGCCAACTCGTGTTGATGAGGTCACTCCTCGAACACACTTGGAGTAGTTGTTTTTGAAATGTTTGGTTGGAAGAGAAATGGATATGGTGTTGCATGAAGATTGAAGGCATGAGATTGTGTTGGGGTTGCTGCACTTTCATGTTGTACTGATGTTGTATGCTACTTTTGTACTGTCATTATATACTCAACACACACAATGGTAATTCTGTTGCTAATTGGCCGGATCAATCTCATTATCAAAACAAGAGCGAAGGGCAATATCTACAAATTTATATAACTAGTGCTAGATAAAATGTAATAGGAATTCCATTACTTTTTCATCAGCTAATTGTTTACTAATTACAACTTTTATACACCGGCACACACTCTAACTCTGGTAATTGGCCATGCCACAATTTCAAAAGATAGTTATTCCCTAAATTTAAAGTCAAAAATATTTCTCCCAACAAATGAGAGCAATGCTTCTTTTGCTTCCAAACCCCAACATATGCATAAACAATTTTATTTTTAAAACAATTAACTTCGGGTGCATGAACCCAAAATAAATAGACCATCTACTTTTTACGAAGTGAAAAAATATCTCATTGCCAAAACTATAAAAAAATAGAACTTATAATCATTGCAACATGTTGCATATATGTTCTCTATTTTAAATTTTTTTAACACAATTCGATTGGATGAGGATAAAAATAGATGAAAAAGAAGACAAAAATTAAACACGCCGAATGTATATTTATGAATAAGTTGGGCGTTTTCCTAATTTTCACACTTCTAACTACAAATTCGATTAGTTTCCTCCATTATCTCATAGTATTAGATGAAATATTTTGGATCATAATTAAATATATACCAAAGAATGAAACATTTTGGATTATAAATACATAGCGAAAAATGAAACTATCAACAACATTACCAGCATGCACCCAACCAAAAAAACAAATTAGCAAGATTATATTGCTTTAATTCATGATTTAATATTTATACTTAATAACCAAGAAATTTTCTTGGGCTCATGGGATGGGCATGGTAGATTTCTAGGCGAAGAATGCATGTGTAGCAACATGCAGTACTTATTTACAGAACTACAATGAATTGTGTGTTGCCTTGGAAACGGTTGATGCAGCACACATACCTGTTGGAAAACTCTAGTAATGTGAAGGAAATTGTGCAATTTCAGGCATAATTTTTTTAATGACAAAGATAATTGTAGAAACGTGTTCTACTCTGTGAGGATATTGAAATTGTATATAAATTAGTTCAAATTGATGTTTGGATGAGGGAGGAATTAAGGCTTGAAGTAAGAGGGTTAAATTTGGATAAGTGAACTTGTCCCGCATTTAAAAGATTATAAAAGTTTGGCTAATTTATATACAAACCCCTTAGTTAAAAAGGAGCATGATTCTTCTATATCATAGACTCTCTCCACGCGCCTTAATAATGTAGCTTAAATTCTGCCTATTCACTTCCAAGCCTTAATTTTTTTTAGATTAATTGGGCTGAATCAAAACGTTTTTGGTTTTGTCCTTTTTATTGGAAGCTCAATTTCATAGTGTGTTACTGAAAAGAATTGCACCAATCTCTCTTTCTGCATCTGCATATTGTCAACGTTGTTTCTTAATTTGGCCACCTAATACTGCATTGGTGATCATACGAATCATACAATTCGATCATGATTCAATTTGCGAAATCCCCAACTGCTAAGGCTGCTCCAGTTGTCCGTCGTCGTATTATGGGAGACCGACGTCGACGAAGAAACTGCTAGAGACACTGACCGTGAGGTCCGTGAGGGCGAAGAATCTGTTTTAAGGAAATTGTGTTCAACACAGCCTCACATCGTCTCAAAGAACAATTTGATTTTTTGTTCCTATTACTTTATGTTTTCTATTTCTGTAATTTCCAGTTTTTGTAATATGGAGTAATTTGTAATTTTGGTTTTCTATTTCTATCGGATTGAATTTTATATGTGATTTAGATAATGAGAAGGATTTTTGTATCTTGTTTCCCTACCATTAGACGTACAAAGTTTTTGAGACTTCAGTCAAAAAAATTAATAATTTCTCATAAATATTCCTTTATTAGTTAGTATTTTTTAAAGGTTAAAGTAAGACAAAACTTGTTACAAGAGGTCAAAGGATCTATTCTTCTTTGAGATTTAGTGATTTGGTTTTATATTTTTGAGTTTCTCTCGTCCTATATCTTTTTCTTACTTTTCTTCAATCGCTACAAATATCTTTCTTTTATTTTTCTTGGGTTGTTATAAATATCTTTTTCTTATTTTTTTTCAATCGTTATAAATATTTTTCTCTTATTTTCCTTGGGTCGTAAAACCAACTGTAGTTCATCCTTTGACTCTCGGCCGTTAAATATAATAATAAAAATCAAAGAGGAGCGGTTTGACGCCAACGCAGTTAGATAATAGATTCACTTTTGCTGTTTAAAGTAAGGTTCACCGACACCCTCCTCTACCAAATCTTAGTCCTCCTAAAATCTAACCTCGTATCCACCATAATATTGTGCTCCGCGATTTACGTTCACCTACTCGACACGTAGCCTTTTTACAAACAAAGTACCCTTCCGTACACTCTTCCTCCGTACCAATGATGACGTGGCAACCCAGGCCAAGTAGGTTTTGGACACGTTTGCCCATGTGGGACCCAGCTGATCACTTGGCAACAGTTTGGCGTGGCAGCTACAACGAGACACGGTTACGCACCCATCGGGTGGGTTTTACTTATGTGGGCCCTCCAGAATGTCCTACCGATGACGTGGAGCTCAAGGGAGCTGACAGGGTAGGGTGTGGGACCCAAATGATTACTTGGCAACAGTTACCACGTGTCATGAGCAGATGGGCTAATACTGTTTTGTGGGTCACGTGGAAATCTAGCTTTGATTGACTATGAGCAGTGTTATTAGAAACTTAAACTGAGGTTTGGTCATACAATCCGGACGTATGTTCCCTTGGTTTTGTTGTTGTGTTTTATACTTGATGGAATATCTTTTCTAAGATGTTCTAACCTAGCTAGTTGGTTACTAGGGTGCCAAGTGATTTTTGTCAAGTTTGTTGTTCATTTTAATTATGAATTTTTGCCAGTAAACTACGTCGTTTTTAGAGCTAACAATGACAGTAATATCGCGCAATAGGTAGTTGCGAGCTAGTGTTACGATGCATGCATTTCTAATCAATTTCAAAAGTTAATTACGGATGTAGCAATAACAATCACTTCGATAAGACGAGTAATTAACACTTTTTTCAAGTGTTTTAAGATACATGTAACGGGAAAATGTAAACCTTGTAAAGAGTCCGACATAAATGAATTCAAGAAATTATTTTCAAACTGCCGCAACCCTTCCGATTATGTTTCCTTTTTCTTTCGATTCCCAAAATTCATTGTTTTCTTACATGGTGCACAAAATAGAGATGAATTGTTGTCCTATTATGCTCTAATAACATTGATTCATGAAATAATTGTACTACAACTTTGTGGTTACCTAGTAATGGGAATTTTTGTATTCTTTTTCATTTAATAATTTAACAAGAATAAAAATACCATCCAATAACATTTTTCAAACTCTCAAATTAAGGTGTTATTACCCATCTTCGCAAAAGGCTACAAATGCAAGATTTTGAACCATTCTAGAGAAATGACAAAGTATATAGTCAATCTTTTATACGTGTGAAAAGGAATTTAAACGAACTGAACAGTTGAATGAAATATTTTAGTTCATTATGTAGTTATATATTTTTTACATTAAATAAGAAATTCATATCTTTGGTATAGTTTGAATATCAAATCAACTCGATAATTATCTCGATCGAGTTATTTACGATTAGGGACGTGTATTGTTTATCTCCATTTTGTTTTGCCCCATACAAGGGAAATCAACAATCAAACTTGAAACTAGGCTCTTTCGACAAGAGTGCACTAGTCTATCTAAGCCTGGGCAAGAGTCTTATTAAGGGCTCTTCAAAGATTCTAGTTTGGTCAAAGACATCAAATCTCTCTCTCTCTCTCTCTCTCTCTCTCTCTCTCTCTCTCTCTCTCTCTCTCTCTCTCTCTCTAACAATGGTAGTCAAAGTAGAAGTTGTCTTAAGTCATAGTAAGTCCTTAGAATGTCATAAATCTTTATCCCCGAATCCCGGACGACCTTAAAAATCTAAACAAAAAGTGTGTGCACTGCCACTGCCACTGCCACTGCATGTTGGAGCTTGTGCAAAATTCCATTTCTGACTCTTCCAAGTTTCTCTTGTCAGTTTTAACAAAACACACACACACACACTCTGGCCCCCCCCCCTCCCACTCATAAAGTTTTGGCCCATTTTTTGTTACTAATCTTCAATTTTAACCAATTCTCAAAATAATAATAATAATAATAATAAAAATAAAAATAATAAATAAAGGAAGAAAGAATCATTAAAACCAAACTTCCCATCCATTTTAAGGAATTCTGCCTTGTAACCACTTTATCAAATTGGACTACATTAGTTTACCCAAGTGGATCACTTCTTTTCATATCAAGCTTGACTGACTTTTCCCCTACCTTTCTCAAATTTCTTATAATTTCAATTTGGGTTAATTACACCACTAGTCCTTCGACTATTGACTTTTCCACCACTAGTTCCTTAACATTTTTTTTTTTTAAATTTCAGTCCCTTGAGTATAAAAAAGTCACGCGGTTAGTCTTTTTGATGGTGTCGTTAGTAAAATTCCGTTAAGTGGCTCATGTGCCTCCCATGTGCATTTGAAAAAGGGTAAAATTAGAATTTCACAAACCCCTCTTTACTAACCCATCTTCAACATATCAAACCCAGAAAACTCCAATCTTGCTCAACTCTCCACCAAACTCAAAACCCTAGATCCCAAGCTCTATTAATTTAGCAATTCACATTCTGCAATCGAGAACCACGACCGAGATTTTCTCTCAAAACTTAGGAAAAGAAAGGAATAATGACTATAAAATAGAATCCTAGTTCCACTTAACTTGAAGAAAACTCAAGAAAATTTTGACTTCCTCCGATTGAGAAAAATTCACAAAAATTCAGTTAATCCAAACTCACATATTTATTATAGCCCCCCGAAATTAACCCATCAGAATATTTTTCTTCTTTCCTGCAAATTAACGTGTAGAGTTGGAAATTCCCAAATTTCTAAATTCCAAACAGAACGTCCCTCTTCGCCCTTCTCCCAACCCAGATCCAGTCTCAAACTATTGATCATCACCTTTGTTTGCTTATTGTTGTTAGAGAAAACATACACACACACAGAGCATGAGTTAAATAAAAACAAGATCCAGACCCTACAAATCGCCGGCGACTTCAGTCAACAAACTAGGGCAATCTTTTTCCAATTCACGCAAGCACTCGCAAGCCAAACCTCGGGTCTGTCTGTCCACCCCGTGGTTCGACCGGTTAATCACAGTCAAGAACAGCTCGATGAAGCCCTTTAACTGGCTGGGTAATCTGAATTCGGCGTTCCGTCAACGTTAATCGTACCGAAAACCACTTCTTCCTCCATACTCTCCCGCTGGAACCTCACCCTATTTTCGTCGGCCGGCAACTCTCGGTACCACCACAAGTCTTCAAAGCAATCGCTGGATTTTGTTCAGACGCTCACTGCTTCTGCTATTCTCCTTTTCAGTTTGGGTATTCGTGCATGCTCCGCTGCCGGCTCCACCCAATTTCCACCAGTCCTCCTTCATGAAGTCAAAGTTAAAGCCTTATTTTTATTTTGTAATAATTGAAGAAGGTATTCTCTTCGGTGGGTGTGTGTGTCTGTGGGTGGGTGGGTGTGTGTCTGTGGGTGTGTGTGTGTGTGTGTTTGTGTAAGAGAGAGAGAGAGAGAGAGAGAGAGAGAGAAGGTATTCTCTCCGGTGGATTGAAAGAAGAAGGTCTGGGTTGATTAGGGCTTTTTATTTTTCCTTTTTTTCGATTTAAAAGTCTTGTAATAGGAAATTTCATAAATGCCCTTAAGCAAAGTCACGTGTTGGGCATATGACAGACTCAAAAGGACTAAGCGTGTCTAATTTTGATATTCAATGGACTGAAATTTGAAAAAAATTATTAAGGGACTAATCGTAAAAAAGTTTATAGTCAATGGACTAATGGTGTAATTAACCCTTTCAATTTCTTATTGGCTTCCTTCCGAGGAGATCTTAATTAATACTAGTATAATCTTAATCAAGCAAGGTTTGATCAAGTTCTTTTCAGCACAATTTGAACACTTATTATATATTTTTCCGTAAAAATCTCTATTTCTGTACTCATTTGTCCAATTACAGATCTTACTAACGAGTGCTTTGACAACATTTATGATTTTTAAAGTTAATTTTCATTCAAAACGTTCATAAATGAAACTCTAATAAGATATCCAATTACTAGGAAATTTTTTGAATTGATGGATTTTCATAAGTAGTCTGAAGATACTTGTCATTCATTATGTTTTTCTTATTATTTGGTTTAAGAATATCAGAACATGGGTTTATCATGTGACAAGAACCATATGAGAAATAAACAACAAATTAGATGATTTCATATTAATACATTTTAGATTAAAAATAAATAATCACCCACTATTTTACATGGAGAGGATGAGATTAAATAGTATTCAATAGAATCTAAATCAATTCTTTTCAAAATATTTTGAGTGGAATAGTCAAGGGTCATGGAGTTCAAGTCCATGTTACACTTAAAAGACAATCATACCAACTCAATACTTTATGGAATTTTCTTATGTTAATATATCCCTATAATCTTCATTGTCTCTCATTTTAATTTGTACTAAATATTACTCTATTTGTCTCTAAATAAGTGTCTGTTTTTAGTTTTTTTACTAAAATTAAGGAAGTTGACTATAGGGACATTTGCGTAGCACATGTATATAAGAAGTCTGCACTAGAACATGATATGTATCAAAGGTAAGACTAAGAAATTAACAAACATGAACACTCATTTAGGAACAGTGGGAATAGTTCATTATAATTATACAACTAATCACCTTCTTGATTGTAAATAAATTTTTATTTTAAAACTGGGATAAGACCATGATAGGAACCAGTGACTAGCATTATGGAATTTTGAGATAAAAAAAAAATCAAGAAAAGAGGTTGACCCATTTGATTGTGATTATTGTATGTTGTTCCCAATGCCATATAAGCATGTGAAGATTAATCAAAGATGGGGAAATAAAGTTTAAAGTGTCATGTTAGAAGTTGTAATTAAATGGATTAGTGCCCCCACTAATTTGTTTTTGTTTTTGTTTTTTGTTTTTTTGGGCAGCTTAAATTAACAATAATCCATGTTGCTCTACATGTGTTTCCTTAACTTTTTGAAATTGACTATAGCCTTTATAGTTACTTTCTTAGAGACAGAGACCCCCCCCAAAGTTTTATATGTGTCTTATTTTAAAGTCAATTTTTTTTAATTAACAAATTCTTAATAAGAAAATTGTTGGTGTCTAACAAATAAGGTTCAGTTTATCTGTATAAATTTGGATATACGAAGAGGGAGCGATTTAGGGAGAAGAGAGCTTACTCCCAATCCCATTGTATAGATAATTAATATAGTTGATGCAAACATATATCGCTAAAGAAGAAAGAAATGCTCGAGAATAAAATTAGCACAAACGGTGATCTCTCTCGTTTTTTAAAGAACATATATCTTACCTCTAATTAAGTAGATTTTGACTATATCCAACTTTAAGTAATTAAGAAAATAACTAGCATTGACTTGGTCGGAACCGGAACCATCCACAAACAGAAGATAACTAAAACTTGACTATAGTGTCCTTACTCCTTAGAAGGGATTCCTTTTGTCTTTACAATGGTTTCCCATAGAAGCAAACAATGGAAGGTAAAACATGCATACAATTATCTTAATCACACTTAGATTAGTTTAACTGCTCCCTTTGAAAACCATGAAGATGACAAGAAGTTGGAAGAAATTTAGCTGAGTTATTTTGCATAGAATGCGGATTAAACATGTGCAATCCATTGAATGAATGAATGATACCAAAACATTAGTGCCTTCAAATTCAAATATTTGAGTCTCTCTAGGTCTATACAGACAAAACCCAAAAATAGAATTTGTCCACTGGGTTTTTCCTTTTCTGGTTTCTACTCGAATCCCTAGGGATCAATCATACTCTTCATGGAAATTTTCATTAACCATTTATTAATATGACCCAATTGTTATTACTAATTTTCAATCCAACATTCCTAGCTCTAAGATTTAGCTTGTTAATTAATGCCATTTTTGACATCTTATATATAGTCCATCTCTCAAGGATTTTACCCACTTAAGACATGTAAAATAGCTCGAGCTTTGAGATTTCAAGCTAAGATCATTAAAATTCAACTTAATTGAGAAACTTATGTCTAAAATCGGCTCATTTTCATCTCGAGCCAAGTTGAGCTCACAACATGTGACGAAGACATAATACTACTACTCGAATCCGGCTCCTTCACTTCATAAACTCGTGTTGAATCGAGCTATTGTCTACAGACATGGTAAATCTAAAATTACTGCGACTGCCTCTATATATTGTCAAAGTAGTATGCTATGAGCAAGCATTTACTTCAGCAGAAATTAAGTACTTATTAGCCCTGTTTTTTATATGATGGATGGTGATTGTAAAGAAAATCCAGCTAGATTTTGAGTTAAAGTAACTAATATATATCATAAATGTTCAAACTAGAGCTTTGCCTCAAATGAAGGAAGAGAACAGATCTTCTAATGTTGCTGAAAACTTGGAAGAAAGTAACTATTCTAAGTTGTAAAGTAGTCTCAACTTTAAAGTAAAAGGTGTAGTTCAAAATACCCAAATTTTGGTATTAGTTTCCTTTTCTTCTTTTAAACAAAGATGCAGTGATCCAAAAAAATCATCACCCCATAAGCTCTAGCTCAACAAAAAGGAAAATGATGTCAAATAGTGTGTGTGTATATGTGTGTGTGAGAGAGAAAGACAGAGACAGAGAGAGGGATTTTCAAGAAAGTTTGGGATAAAGAAAAGGGTAGTCTTTCAAAGAGTGACATCTGCACTGTCCTTTTCCATCTCTCCATAATCAAATCACACTCTTTATAAGACCTCACCATAGCTTCAATCAACACACACTCCTCATTCACACTCATCACTCAAACACTCCAACATTCTCCTCCCTCCATCATTTTCCCTCCCTATTACCAAAAATGTCCTCATCCAAAGCTTCAGATAAGCTCAAAGCACTTGAAACCAACCCTATCCAGATGGACTTTTCAATACTACAAAGAAACACATCCTTACCTCAATCTAGCGAGAGGAGAGGGAGGAAGAAGCAAGCTGAACCGGGGCGGTTTCTTGGCGTAAGGCGACGGCCTTGGGGCCGATATGCAGCTGAGATAAGAGATCCTACAACCAAAGAAAGGCATTGGCTAGGAACATTTGATACTGCCCAAGAAGCTGCCCTTGCCTATGATAGGGCTGCCCTTGCAATGAAGGGTACCCAAGCAAGAACTAACTTCATATACTCTGATAACACTACTTTCCACTCTCTTCTCTCTCCTTTTGATGTCCAAACTCTCTTTCAGCCTACTTCACAAATCATCAATACCACTCCAACCAAACAGCCCCTTAATCAAACTAGTTCATTTCAGCCTGAGATCAGTATTCCTATCCAGTCAGATGTTGACACCTGTTCCCCTCAATCTTCATATGGTTCATCACCTCAGGATAACTTCTTTTTTCCTAGTGATAGTACTAATTCTGGCTACTTGGAGTGCATTGTACCTGATAATTACTTGAACCCTTCTTCAAATACATCCAACATAAACAAAAGTGCCAACATCACGTATGAACAAGATTTCAGCAGCTTAAATATAAGTGCTTTTCCTGAAGTTCAATCACATTACGAGAGCAATGTTCTTCCTGTTAATGCCACTAACATGAGCACAATGGCGTTAAACAACGGCGCGTATCCTTGCTGCAATGAAGGATTCAACGGTGGATTTTGGGGTGGTGGTAGCCAAAGTTCATGGGAGATGAATCCTTATGAGCTCTCGGCTATGGTTAATAATCCATTGATGGAACAAGACGGATGCATGGGGAGTTTGTATGATCCGGTTGGCGAGAATCCGAGCTACGACAACCAAATGGCTACTACTAGTACTACAGTGACTTCTTCAACAAGTACTTGTTCATCTTTACTTCCTCCCTTTGGTGATGTAGTTGATTTAGGATACTCTCTCTTTTGAGTTCTGGTTTGATAAGCAAGGAGAGTATGTTTTTCTTATTCTAACTTCCATGCAATGTGTTCTTTTTGATAGTTGTACATTAAGCTAGAGCTTTCCATATTTAGAGAGAGAGAGAGAGAGAGAGAGAGAGAGAGAGATGGAATGTTTGGTTACTTAATTAGATGACAATGCAAGTGTGTTTGGTAAAGCATTATGTGTCCGTAGTATATGAAATTCATTATGTTGCTTAATTAGTGGCTCTCTTTGGAGTTTTTTTTAATTTCCCTATTATATGGTATTACTTTCTTTTTTTGGAATTCAAGGAGGAGGGTGGGGGCATTTTACCATAATTGAACAATCTCAACTTTCTGCTTGTGGGTCTCTCTTTTAGAGCATTCATCATCAACTTTCTTTTTCCAGAAAAAGATGGTTGACCACAGCCAATTTATGTTACAAATAACTTGGACATCATTTGCTCACACAAACAGAGATGGAGAACTAAGGAAGGCCCTGTTTGTTTGCAGTGACTGTAGTAGACTTGGTACTTTTATGCTTTTCTATAAGTTGCAAATTTAATTACTTTTCTGCAAACAAGTTTTTCACAAAAGCAACTTCTAGTTAATTTTACCAAAATAGTTGGAAGCAGCAGCAGCAGCAGCAGGTTTTGCTCTCAAATATGAAGTCATTGCTCTCTACTAAAGTCTGGACTCCTATGATCGATCTTCTTCACCCTCTTTTAATTTGTCAGTTATGTTTCTCTCATTATCGTTTCGCTTAATACGAACTATGGCTACTATACTTTTAACCAAACTCTCGTAGTAGTGTCAGTCACTGATCTTAAATTTGCATCATTTTGGTCATCGGAGTTGACTTCACAGTCAAATAGCCACTTGACGGTTTTTTTGCCCGAATGGTTGAGAAGCCTTAATTGCGACACAAGTGTTTTTCTCGTTTTCTTTTTCATTTTAAGAAAATGTACCAAAAATACATGTTTGTTCAAACTACTTTGTTGAAACAAATATGAGAATTGCTATTTACAACCCAAAAAATATTGAGTACACCCCATTGTGGTGTTCGGCACCCCTGCCGAACACAAAGGGTGTACTAAGTGGTGTTCTGTAGGGATGCCAAACACACAATGGGTATACTCAGCATTTTTTGTAGTATAAATAGCAACTCTCAACAAATATATATTACGTGTAAATGGTTGGGTGTCGTTACCCATTTATGCCAAATTTTGTAGATGAAAAAAAAAAAAAAAACAAAAAACCTAAAGGTCCCAACTATTTGGCCTGCCTTTTGAAGAATATTTCATTTTCATGTTTTTTCGTCAAAAAAAAAAAAAAAAGAATTTGGTGGCTATTTTGACTACAAAAGAGAGAATTTGGTTGCTAGTTTCACAAAAGTACTGTCACCAAAGTTTGTACATAGGCAATAATCATTGGCTTATGTTATTTACCAAGTCATTCGACTATTTTCCAGACTGCAACCATTTTACAAAATAATAATACTCCCTCAATTCCTAAATAATTTTCCTTTTTTTTTCTTTCCAATTTTTTTGTTTTTTTTGTTTTTTTTTTGTTTTTAAACTTTGAAAAACACTTTTACCATTCTACGCTTACTTTTTCTTCATACTTTAATGATAGTCCCAAATGCACATAAGCTTTAAAGAAAATTAATGAGTGTAACAAAATTTATAATATAATCAATTAATTTTTTTTTTAATATGTGTGCCCAATTAAAGTTCCAACCTATCTGTCTAGCTTAGAATTTCAGGTTGACGTGTCTAGAAACTATCATTTAAAGTTTGATCATTTCGGTTTTGTCCATTTTGAAAGTTGAAACCATTTTTTTTTAGATAATTTGGAAGAAAGTTAGGTATTGCTTCATCTGTTCTACCCCAAGAGTTTACGTTTGAAAAGTCTAATAATTAAGAGAGATATAAATTTCATTAAAATTTATCATAATTACAAAAATACTTGAGCATAATTAATATGTTTATACCACATGTGTAGGGTAAAATTAAAAAGTTTATGAAAGTTGTAAACAAAAATTTTTAAAGTATACTCTTTAAGTGAAACATCTCAAAAAATAAAATAGTAAACTTTTTGAACAGATAGAGTATTACTCTTTATCAAAACAAACCCCCATGAGATTTATTTATCTATTTTGGGTTCTAAAGGGTTTAATTTCTTATTTATTTTTTATTACCTAAGGGGAGCTTGAAAAGAGTTGGAACCTTAGACCTCTCATTCCATGTTAAAAAAAAGGACTATTGGGGAAGTATTGTATATTATGACAATAGGAAAGGTGAAAAAAGCTTGAACTAGCCCAATCATCAGCTGGCAATCCACTGTTACAAGTAATCCTTTACCTCAAGCAAGTCATATTTACAACCCAAAAGTACGTACCATTCTATCTATCTATCAACCCCTAACCATGTACAATTGAAGTCTGTGCCGACCGGGCCAGGACAGGACGAGCCTCATGTGCTGTATGCATGTGTTAGTGGTGTGGGAGTAATTTCTGTATTAATCGTTCCAAATGAACATGGAAAGATTTCATAACCTACTGTACAGAATAAAATCATCCTTGCCAAAAGAAAAAAACAAACCACCATCAGCAATAAGAAATATCACCGCGAAGCTTATGAGAAGACAGTGGTCTTTAACTGGATATAACAAAGAGGAATAATTTTTACATTGTCATGAAGATTCACTTTTTTGTTCTTTTGATGTATTTGGTAATAAATTTATCATGAATTTATTCAAACATTCATACATATTTCACAACATAACTACCATGTATCTTACCAAATATAAGGCATCACTTGATTGCCTTGCTTAAATCATCATCTACACTAATCCTTTTCCCCACAACAGAGCCCCAGACAAAAAGGAGGGAAGAAGAACACCTTCATTTTGCAAGTTGACTTGGAAAGCTTGTTCCCAGATTTTAAAAAAGGAAAACACACGGTTTGAAGGGGAGAATGGGACATGTACTGATCTTTTTTTCATTCCAAAAAGATGTACAACATAAATAAACACAACAAGCTCCAAAGAGAGGATATATGGGTGAAAGTTGGCTAAATGGATTGGGCTTTTTCTCTGGTTATTCAGAAGCTAGCGGGACAGCTATATGAGGTTTGCTAGATGTTTCAAGGTTGGATATGGCTTTATTGGAGATGAAAATCGTGGCCATATAAAGATTATATGAACAGAGATGCAAGTACTAGATCTGAATCGTGGAACCATGAGTAACTAAGAAAAAGAAACCCCCTATTGTTAGAGGGCTTGCGCAAAAATATAATGTTAGGTTCATGAAACTTGATGAAGAGGGGCAAAATGGGTACCACTCAATTCTTCTGCTCAGTTTGACCATGACTTGTACTACTGCTGCCAGTTGACTGAGAAGGGGGCATGCTCTTTGAGAAACTTGAACCAACTGAACCACTAGACATGCTCATGGAGGACATTCTGGTTGAAAGGCCATCTTTATTTGATGCAGAAAGGAGTTCTGGCCTTAATTCTGTTGAAGAGGATGATGGGGCCAAAGTACCAATTGAAGTGCCCACAGGATACGGCGCAACAGGCATATCAGCAAGTGAAGATGCAGATGGACTGTAACTTAGCGTTCCCATTGGATGATCAAATTTGCATGAGGGCCCGTACTTGCAAACTCCATTTTGTGCATAGTGAGTACAAAGAGGTGCACCCTAATCAAGCACATTCAAATAAATATAAGATAATGGAATCAACAATATTACAGCATCTATGCACAGGAATGAATATCAGAGGATTCTAAATTTCTGATCACTTGTCATACTCAATATTATTAAATGACAGAAGCAAATCGAACATATAAACAACTTTAAGAACAGAGTATGGATGGAAATAAATGAACAGGAAGACACATGCAGCATCTGAAACATGATACAACACCCGAAGAGCATAAAAATGTCAAAGCAAACACACGGAGTTTGACTCACCAGTACCTCTAAACTACCCTTTTAGCTCAAGAGCTTTACGAGACATCATTCGTCTGAACACATGCCAAACATAATTAGACATAAGGTGAGAAGCTACTTTCAAGAGCCCTTAATGAGAAAATTAACATATCAATATAAAAAGAAGAGGCATTTCTCCAATCATATTATAGTTTCCAAGCTCACTAACATATGTATGCGTAGGTTATTCTTATTTGTAAGCTGACAAAATACGTTCACAGACAATACGCGTGTTATGGAGCGTTAATACAGGTGCAAAAAAATAAAAAAATTGTCATGCCAGTAAAATGAAACTCAAAAACTGAAAACATCAGCTAGAGAGTAACAGAGAAATGCCTGATTAACAATGAAAACAGACAAACAATCATATCAGTGGAGGCAGATAAGGGAGGAGAAAATGTATACTGCATAGAAAACCTGGGAAATGGAATGTACTAAGAAACCCTTGAGGCCACAATATCAAAGGTCCTGGATAGATGTAGTGAGAAAAACATGTACCCAATATCAATTAAGTTATAAATCAAGATTTTGGCCTGTTCCCATAACCCAGCTAAGAAGAACCCCCTGGTCTCACCAGTCACCACAGTCACAATTTGGGACCCATGTCTATTACAAAAGTCATTAAAATTTTCCAAGACCATCAAACCAGAAAAAATTATAATCTCAACTACTTGCATCTCAGTCACTTGCATCTCATGCAAAATCATTGATATCTATTAAGTTACCAACTCATCTAAAAGTTTAAGCTATTAGAGGGGACTAACAATGTATATCAAGCTTAACACCCCCTTCACGTGCAACCAGCTCACACGTGGAGAGATAAACAAAGATGTCATGCCAGGGGCATCACAGCATCACAAACCAAACAGGATGCCAACATGTGCATTCACAATACTGTGGGTAACAAGTGCAAGTGGGATGACTTGAACCCACGACCTTGACAAAATAGAGCTCTATACCATGTTAAGTTACCAACTCATCTAAAAGCTTTAATCTATTAGAGAGGAGCCTAACAATATGTATATCAAGCTTAACAATATCCATATGAACCAAAAAGAATTTCGAAATTCATTATTAGCATTCACATTCAAAAATGTTGATACCATGATGTTAACTACTTCAGTTCATATTCTTTTCAGATATTTCAAATGGACAAGGAGGATATAATCAGTTGTGAAAAACGGTACTGCAACCAGACACAATATAGTTACTGCAGCATGAAAAGTGCTTGCACAAAGTATAAAAGTGTGGACTAAAGAGTAAGGCAGATGATTCATGTATAGAATTCATGACCACAATTTACTTACTTCACGCATAAAAATGTTGTACGTTGGTTTTAGCGTACAGCACTAAAAGTGTGATGCAAATTAATTATGTCCATAAATACTGTATACATGTAGCATTCAAATGATTGTTTCAGTCACAGGCTTAAATAACAACTCAGCTACTCCAGTTTATGCACATTAGTAAAGTTGAATTCAAAATGGGAATATGAACCTAAGAAGTCTATCCAGAGAAGTTGATTTAGCCAAGAAATATGCACATGATGACTTCCAAAGATGATACCCATTAAGAAATGTATTGCCACCAATTATGGATAATAATCATCAAGTGACTTGAAGGGCCTTTTGTTTCAGAGAGATATTATCTACAACGCAGAAGCATGAAACAGCATGCAGCATAACAAGTTAAATTTCAAGAATTAAACTAACAAAAGTGAAAACCTTTTAGAAGTTTCAAGCACTCCATGCATGTCAAGGAAATCACAGAGAATAATCACGAAAGCAACAGAGAAACTATTGATGACAGTCACCTTTGCATTTTACTCCATATTGGGCAACAAAGCACCACAGATATATAAAAACTAGAAAGAAGCCCAAGTTCATGGAGTTCACTGTAAGGGAAATTACTGCTAACTCAGCCTATTTAGGTGATAACAGTGAACAAGAACTAGTTTTTGAACACAAACTGTAAATAATCTTCAGATGTCTATAACATGGGTACCTGCAAATGGATAACAAGAAGTAGCAATTGGCAGGATTTGGGACAGGAAACCATCCCCAAGGGACTGAAATCAAAAGGGTTGCCAAAGAGGAGGGGTGGATAGGTACAGCAATCTGTTTACCTGATACACTCACCATTTAAAGGACCAAACTCTTGTGAATCAACCAGCAAAATATAGTGAGATAAGACAACTCACAAGTAGACAAAAAGTGTGTGGCGGCATGAATTAAAGCAGAAACCAAAGTCCATCTACAAGCTAAAGGAGGAGACATGAAGATTGATTTGTAAAAGACAGCTTCCTACCATAAAACTCCAGGTATTTTACAAGAGCCTTCATGTTGTCATGAAATATTTGCTCCACCCAGAATATGCAACTGAAGCTGAATTAGGATAATACCAAGCTCGAGTAGGGGTTGAAGAACCAAAGATGTTATTCTAGGTGTAACTGAGGGGAAAAAAAAAAGAATCAGAAAGTAGAGAAATGAGGGGGTTACGTAGGCTTTTCATGTGTAGTAATTCTAATTTTGAAACTCTAAGTTATCATTGCAAGACCCCCACCCCAGGGACACACACACACACACACACCCAAAAAAAAAAAAAGATAAAGAAAAATGTAAAAAACATAAACAACATCCATTGGCAAGACTTTTTCACAGTGGAGAAAGTACTCATGGAGGGCCAGCACCAGCAGCAAAAACAGGGAAGTCGGCACCTAGTGCCAAGTTACTGATACGTGCAGCAATTATTTATAATGGTGTACTTCGGTGTGTTGAGGTAAGAATAGACCAAAGGAATATGATAAGATCACATTTCATGCACCAAGTGCAAAGAATGGGAAGTTCAGATCTGTTTTAATGCATGAAACTGAAAATGCAAAAACAAAACAGGAAATAAAGAGAGGAAAATCTAAGCATCAAAACCAGACCACTCAGAGTAATATATTTTTGTTTTTGATAAGTAATATGTATGAATAAATAAGCGTCAAAACAGGTGACGCGTCCTATGTACACAAGGAGTATACCAAAAACGTCAACCTACTACCAAATAGCAAATCTATCCTCAAGATCAACAAAAGGATTCGCACCCAACTGGATCGCCTCGCTGCACCAGAAAAATACACTCAGAGTAATATATTCAGTTCTTCAAAATAAACAAGTACAACTGCAATTTTAGATTTAGAGGATTTTGCACAGTTATTTGGACCAACTAGACCTTCCAAATCAACCTAGTGTATTTGGCACAACAATTTGTTATACCCATTTAAACCCTAAATCTTGTAACTACTATTAATCAAAAAGATAACATAGACCATAAAATTATTTCAGATACCGAGTTCATTGTGCTTCTGTCCTCATTACAAGTTGGTTCTTGCTAACAAGTGCCCGTATTGCTCCTGTTAATAATCTAAATTAGGAAATTATCTGCATTGAAAATCAACGGCAATGCATTGGGGAGTATTTCCAATGCATTGATGTTGATTCCCAATGGAGATAATTCCTAATATATGTGCCATAGGGTACTTACTAGCAAAAAACCTTACAAATTTAAGTAAAACTTTGATAACTTTTCGTCAAGGACTTTGCTGTTTGCTGTTGATTTTTTTTTTCAACACACCTGTTTATTATTTTACTAAGAGGGGGTTGTCAACATCACAGTTTCTTTCCCACCTGAAGCTGAGTTCTATTTTAAAGAAGAGGATCTACTCCCAGGTTGCTTCCCTTCTAATCATGGCAGTTTTACCAAGAAGAAAGTGACTCAACAATTAGTTCATTAAGTTACATTAACTAATAGAGACCAAGGCCACACAAGCTAGGCGGACAAGGAGTCCACCAAAAATGGAAAAGCGAAAAGGAGGAAAAAAATACAAACAAAATGATTCACTAACAAGTTCTCTTTCTCCTTTATCATGCCATCCAGTAAATCTTTCTTCACTCTTTCAACATACTATAGTCGAGTCTTGGTGCAGCAGTTAGGTTGCTCTTGCAACCTACGCATTACTGGCTCGAACAACAAGAATTATCTGTTCACTAACGTGGGGACTGCATACATAAACCCTTCCCAAACCCCATGCTGGGGGACCCTCATGCATTACCCCACCTTCCATCTAATCAGTTACTTTATAGTAGTGAAGGTCTCACTAATAAGAATACGCTGAACATTGCAACTCTCATGATTTCACAAACACAAATCAGTAGACATGGTCTCAAGGAACATATCCTCAAACAAATACCAAGACAATTTATTCAACCCATCCCTAGTGAAATCTAAATCATTAAATCTTGCACCAATTCCAATAATGTAACAGCAAATTCCAGCTCCTCCGCAAGGCCATCAGACTATCCTTCACCACAACTACTCTGAATACTCCCAATAGTGATCTTATATATACAATTCTATAAGATTTGTCCAGTGCACTGGCAGAAAAAGACCATGACAGAGAGAATAGAGACAAAAGTGGATATGAAGGTTAAACTTCCAAAAACATTTCCTGAGCAGTTTAAAAAGAAAGACATAGTTCTGACACAATTCTGAAATCTTTGTAGCTGTTCCTTTTGGTAGTTTTTAAGTTTAATGAACACAATACTGCAATAGACATCACTAACACAGAAAAACCTTTTCCTGAAATCTGCTGCTAGAATATATTATATGGATTTCTATTTAAGTTCCTACCAATAACAATCCTTTCATCGTTAACAAAGATCATCACCATAGATCCTATCCTCGAAGTCGGTCAAAGCGTTAGGGGACAGGAAAGGGGGAACTTGGAAAAAATCAGGTTTATGGCTTTCAGTAAGTTTAATGTAATTATCTTCAGTTAATTCTTTTGTAGAGTTTGTAAATAGTTTTTCTGTCGGCTAGGTTCTTTTGATCGAGTATACTTCTAGTGTACATAGGTACGCCTTCAATCTAGGGATAGACATCTCATCGTTCTCAAAAGCCCTGCGACTCCTTTCCTTCCATAATATCCAACGGACTCCCAGGGGTCGGCATCCCAAATACAACTCATTCTCCTTCGCTTACACATGTAATGGTCAAATTTAACTTTGGGGCTTCCTACAGTAGTCAGCCCACCTTCCTCCCCCCCCCCCACCCCTCCAAACCCTCATTTCTCCCTCTTTAGTCCTTCCTCGGTTCTAACTAGAGCCGCTGGATTTTCCCCCATTAACTAGAGGCAAAAGTTAATTTATTTCCCTCTTTCCTGTTTGCATGGTTATAACGATCCAGACACAAGTTTGTCGGGGAATGACACCATATTTGGTGAAGCCCTTTCGGTGGAAAAATTCACTCTTTGGTACATAGCAACAAGAAGCTATATCATATGCATCTAATCATTCCTTTAGAAGCCATTGCCATGAAGTGAAGGACTGACTGAAAAAAATAATAACAATAAGGTAGAAATGATTTGTCTGAATATCCATTCTTTCGCCATTGCCCTCCTTTTGTTTGATAACTTATCTCGTTGAAGAAAGATGAAGACAAGAAAGTAAGACGTTTCTATTCTCTTTTTTTTATTGTTATATTCTCTTTCCTTTAATGTTCTGGGCTTGTTTAGAGCATTGATAATGTTTGACTCTGAGCAAGCATATTGAAGTATTATGAAGATACCACCATTAAAACAATGTTTGAAAGAACGAGGCCGAGTTTAGTCATATTTAATTTCTTATGTCAATGCTCAGAATCCAGTGCTAAATTTTTGTTATTATTTTGACATCTCATCTCTTTCCATGTAAGAGAAAAGATCATCAGTATCACAAGAGAGAAAACATAAAATCTGACCAAATCACAATGTGTTTTCTTCCACTTGACCATATCTCAAAATTATTTGATCTCCAAATCACTAAAAGGCAATAAACCCTTGAAAATATCTATCCTGCACAGGAGCTTGTTATTAGTTTACTAGCCAGCTCAATTCAATGAAGCTTTAACATCAACAACTAGACTCTAGTACATAAAGGAGCTGTAATGTATAATGCTGCTTCTAAAATTGCAACTTCCACTCAGAACTGAACAGCTTCAGACACCCATGTGTTCAATCAGAATTCACCTCCCCGATTTAACCTTTATGCTTGAGAATTGCAAGAGATTGACACTCTTCTATGCTACTTTAGAAGGTATATGCAAGTTCCACTAGTATGCCACTAGTAAAAAATTACAACACTTCCTCTTTTGTGTAGAATTAGAAAATGTTCCTCACCAGGACAAACTTTCCAAGTAGAAAATGTAGCAAGTTAAAGGATTTGAGTGATCCACCATATTTTCTCGTATTTAGCATCCTTATGAATTACATAAGAGAATCTAAGTGCCCAAGAGAACATCATGGCAGAGTCCACAATTCCAGTATAATATTGAAAAAAGAAAACCTCTACTGGGTTCATGGGGGATAGGTGGGATGGCACAGGTCTTAGGCTTAGGTCTGGACAATGAAACCAAAATGAGAAAGGGACAAAATGCTGACGGTGCCGAACAGGAGAGTTACTAAAGCAAAAAGGTTGAGCATGTAGCTGTGACCAAAAAAAGAAGGGGAAAAAAGTATCAAAGGACCTTCAATTTGTTTGCAAATGCAACATGAGCAGTTCTCCAAATAATCTAGCACCAAACCTACCCTGATATTCTTAACACATTAACTCATGCACACTTATGCTAAGAGAAAATGGCTCCCAGTTCAGGGTGCATTATGACCAACCTTAAACATATCAAAAGTTAATTAATAGCCAAAAGTGATATGCATCCTAGGGCGAGATACATTAAAATTACACTATACACACAAGTGCCCGTATGCAGCAGAGACGTGGATACAAGTTGCCTATATCTGCTATGGTTACAACTTGAAAGGAAAGAAACAAAAGTTTGATAATCCTGAAACCATCTTCAAGTGAGATTTATAACAATAATATCATAATATGCAGACAGTTCTTTCTAAAGAAAATATTCCAACAGACAAATTAACACATTGAGAATTCTCATCAAACTAAAACAAAAAGAAATGTTTTCTACATTTTTAGCGGGATCAACTAATAAAACTTTTTTTTGTTTGAAGTCACGCCCCCTGTGAGCCCTGAGACTGATAAAGCTTACACATAGGCCAATGAAACAACATCAGGAAATAAGTAACTAGATGCTCACCGAACGTAGAGGAAGGCCCATGGGGCTAAGGACAAAGTTTGTTTTTGGTGCACTCCATTCTGGCGGATGATGGTATCTACATGAGGATCCAAATTTACAATCCCCCGTCTTCATATAATACAGGCATTCAGGTTGGCCGGGCCTTTCTGGAAATGAGTGCTCTTTCTGGCTACTGCTTGAAGGACCAGCAGAAGATGGTATGGATAGATAAGATCCGGTATATGCAGGTGCTGAAGGAGATAAATGTGTTATTGCATAAACTGGGCTTGCTCCAACAGTGGGTTGAGTATTAGGAGAGGCTGCTGGATTTACTTGTGCCTGCAAAAGGTGGGTTAACAACTTGATAGAAAGCAAATTTTAAATTATGGAAAGACTAGAGAGAAATTTTACTAGACATACCTGATAAGGATTCCAACCCTGAAAGGGAACCATCCCTGGAGGAATCAGCACTGGACCATATGTCCCAGGGAGATATGAACCAGGAAGCAGAGCAGGCCTAGCAAGTGGCCAGTTGCCAGCTACTACCCCATATTGTTGAGAAGATGCAACAGAAGGAGACTGCACAGTTGGATAAATTGCAGAAGGCACAGAAGACAGAGGTCCTGGTGCTGGTGCTGGCAGTTGTATGCCAGCTGGCTGCGGATGATGAAATTTACAAGTTACACCAAACTTACACTGCCCTGTTTTGACATAGTATGAACACTCCTTTTCACCCTGGAATAAAAACTCTACTTTTTGAGTAGTTGTAATAGCAAATCTCAAAACAAACAATCAAAATGATCTAGTCAATGCTAGATTAGGAGGAACAAAGTACAGACCGGTCGAAGTGGGTATCCAGAAATATTAAGTGCCACTGTGCTTGAAGATCCACCTCCTTGTCTAGGATGGTGATACTTGCAGGAAGCACCGAATTTACACATTCCTGTCCTCATATAGTACTGCAAATAGAGATCAACATACTTAGCATTTAAGAACTCAACTCTAATCATAAATAAACTTAACACTTTAAATAAAGAAAAATAAAATGGAAGAATTCAGGAACAAGAAGTTACTGTTTCGTAAGCAGTGATCAGGTGAACCTTAAGAGAGTTAAACTTAGTAAATGTAATTTCCCGACAAACAAGAATGTGGAGATAATCTCAGTCAGAAGTAATTACAAAGAAAATTTCATTTGCAGCAAAGTTGGAACTCTGATCTTTTTACAAAACATAGATTGCTATGTCCTCAAAAGTAAGTTAACTCTTTTGTTAAATTAGGTAATGGTCGGGTGAGTTCACGATAATTAAACTTAGCAAATGCACTTTCCACATATACAAGAATGTGACATAAATTTGAAGTTCGGAAGTAATGAAAAAGACGATTTTGCTTGCAGCAAAGATGGAACTCAATCTTTTTACAAAACAGAAAGAAGCTACGACCTGAAAAGTAGTACTCCAATAGAAATTACATTCTTCGTGCCTCCAAATCAAAGGTTAAACAAACAATCCAGTACATGAACATGAAGTTACTCTGCAGTTGGATTAGGCAATGACGAGGCGAACCAAAGATAGTTTAACTTAGCTAATGTACTTTCCCCATAAACAAGCATGTGACAGATACTTAAGTTCGGAAGTATTAAAAAAGACGATTTTGCTTGCAGCAAAGTTTAAACTCAAGCTTTTTGAAACACAGAAAATTGGCATGACCTCATAAGTGGTAACATTATATAAACCTACATGGCTACATTCCTCATGTCTCCAACATCAAGGGTCAAACAAATAATCCAAAATGCATGAACAAGAAGTTACTCTTACGTTAGATGGGAAATGATCAGGTGAACCATAAGACAGTTAAGCTTCACAAATGTAATAACACATTAAGTTCAGAAGCACTGAAAAAGACAATTTTTCGTGTGTAGCAAAGTTGGAACCCAATCTTTTTGCAAAACTGAAATTGCTACGACCTTAGAAGTATAATATTACAAATTTACATTCTTCATTTCTCCAACATCAAGTGATAAACAAATAATCCAAACGCATGAATAAGAAGTTTACTAATTTGTTAGATTAGGCAATGGTCGGGCGGATTACAACATGGTTAAACTTAGAGCCCGTTTGTTCGTGCGTTTTGGTTATTTGCAACAATTGTGTTTCACTGCTGCAGCAAAAAAAACAGCATTTCCAAAACGCAGCTGCGTTTTCAAACGCTAGAATTCCCAGCTTTTTCCTAAAACGTGGGTTTTAAAACGCTGCTTCGAAAAAAAAAAAAACTGCGTATTGAAGTGATATCTCAAACGCATTTATAAGAAAAGACCTACGTTTTTAAAACACTGCGTTTTCTAAAACGCTGTGTTTTTAAAACACTATGTTTTGTAAACGCTGCACCAAACGGGCTCTTGAAAATGTACTCGTTACTCAAACAAACATATGAAATAATTTCTTAGTTGCTCACGTGAATTATGCGATTCTTAAACTAAGCAAAATTTACTTTCCACTTAAACAAGAATGTGACATAAGTTCCAAGTTCAGAAGTAATGAAAAAGACGCTTTTTCTTGCATCAAAGTAGGAACTCAAACTTATACCAAACCAGAAAGGTGCTATGACCTAAAAAGTAATACTGTACTTGCAGAAATCCAAATTTTCCATGCCTCTTAACATCAGGGGATAAACAAATAATCCAAATGCATTAACAAAAAGTTACTCTTTTGTTTGATTAGGCAATGACCAGGTAACTTTTGCCAATTAACAATAGTGCAAAGAATATTCTAAAGTTCAAAAGTAATGAAAAAGACGATTTTAATTGCAGCAAAGTTGGAACTCAATCTTTTTGGAAAACAGAAAGATACTAAGATCTCGAAAATAGTATTGTCATAGAACTCTACATTTTTCATGTCTCCAACAGCAGGATTTAAACAAAGAATCAAAATGCATGGACGAGAAGTCACCCTTCCGTTAGATTAGGCAGTGATAAGGTGAATTATAAGATAATTACACTTCGCAATTGTACTTTCCTCAAGAACTAAGTATGTGATACACTAAGTTCAGACATAATGAAAAAGATGATTTTTTGCTTGCAGCAAAGTTGGAACTCAATCTTTTTGCAATACAGAAAGATGCTATGACCTCAAAAATAGTATTTATATTAATACAAATCTACATTCTTCACATTTCCATTATCACAGAGTTAAAAAAGAATCCAAATTGATAAACAAAATATCTAATGTAGTACCTGGCACACAGGTTGCCCAATTCGCTCCGGATACTCCCCTCCACTAGCCCTCATTGCTCCAACAACCTGACAATGCTTATCAAAAAACTTTACCCAATGTTTAACAAAATTTCTCAACCATTGCTTTCAATTTAATACAACACAACCAAATTCCCCCAATGCATGTAAAAACCCAATTTTGACAAGATCTCATAAACTCAAAATTTATTAATTTTCCGTTACTGCACAATTCACATACCCAAAACATGCGAAATTCGCAAAAACAACATGCAATCCACAATTTAGATCTAATCAATCCCAAGATCAAACTAAATTCTCGACTTAAAACACATTGATCACATCAATGATACACCAACAAATTACCATATACAAACATATAACCACACATATGTAACAGTACAGAGTAAGGAAAGGGGGAATTCGAAGAAATTACCAAACCGCGATCACGGGGATGATTGAAACGACACCGGGAGCCGTACCCACAAAAGCCAGTCCTCAAATAATATATACAATCAGCCTCATCAGGCCGTTCTGGGTACGATTCCGAGCCTCCACCCAACCCTAATTGCCACATAGGCTCTGCATTTTCACAGTTCACATCAAACCCAATTCCACATTTTACAAATTACAATCGAAACTGAAAATTGGAACATAAATTGAAATGAAATTGAAATTTCCCAAAAATGCAAGTGACCCAGTGTGTAATCAAACCACACCTTCGAGCCCAGTTTGGCCAACGGGTGTACTCCATTCCGCTACCGGATCCGACTGTGACCTCTCCATTGTGCAACTCTTTAACTATACAAATTATATGTATGAATATATATATATAATTATTTATATAAATATTTACAGATTTAGAAATTGAAATTATTTATATATATATATATAATATATATATATACACACAGACTGAGCTGAAGCTACAGAGAGAGAGATAGAGATTGATCGATTAAAAAGGGGTTGAATTGTGATTTTAGAGAGAGAAGAGAATGGGTTTTTTGAGAGGTTTTCTCTCTCTAAGACAAACCCTGTATACTGTATCTCTCTCTGGTTTTTTTTCTTATTTTTTTTTTTCCTCGAGCTTCTCTCTCCAAAAGAAAAAGTGTTGTGTGTGGGTTTTTCTTTCTCTCTCCTCCGCCCCTTTTTCTTCAAAGGCGTTTGATCTTTCCGGGGGGTCCTCTTTTCCTTTTCTTTTGTTTGGGTGCAACCTTTTTTTGTTCTTATTTTTACTTTGTTTTAGATTGTGAATTGACAAATTTACCCCTATGGTGGTTCGTACATTACACGTGTAATACACGTGTTAACTTTAAACGTCTCGTGGATTATCATATTATTAAACTTCTTATGTTCTAAAAAAAGTGTCTCATTTTGTTCATGATCATTAAAATAAAATGAAAAGTAGCAGTCATTTTGAGACGGTGAAAATACAGACAATGTATTAGTAGTTAAATTTGGTTAAGCTCAATTTTAGTTTCTATCTAAATTATTCGAGATCCTACTCTAAGTTTTATGACATTTTCATTTTTACTCACTTTGATTAATTCAATTTGAGATCATCAATTAAATGTCACTCATATCACTATTATTATTGCTGTTGATGTTATGTTTGGTGCTTTTCTTACCTTTAGCACACTTATAGTCACACATAAATATGCTTATGTTGTGATAAATTAAAAGTTTGGTTGTGTTAAGTTACATAACAACCCATGTAACAATATGTCAAATGATTGTGAAACAATATGAATCACATAAATTCATTTGTCATTATAGTGTATCGATATTAATATTGTTGGTATTTTTGTAAGTTATTACAAGTGTAGTATACAAGTAATATTTACTAAAATTTTATAATAATATGCTAATCAGCTATAGAGTTCGCTCTTTTTTTTAAATTTTATTTTGCAGTTAGTTATGGTTTAGGCTAACTATATAGATGTAGAAGTTTGAGCCGATTTGAAACATTGACTTGCTCAAGTTCTTTACATATTCATATGAGTTTGAAAATTAACTTACGTTCAACTCATTTATGTCGAGTGAACTCTCACCGACACAATAGTATAACCTTGCTCTCGTGCAATAGTACTAGACTTGGTTTAAATCTAAAACAAGAATATGTGTTGCATCTTTTGCACATAAAGTTATAGTTAAGGCTGGAAAAATTTAGATGTTGATCTCAAAGCAGTATTTTATTTTATTTTATTTTTGATTAAACAAGCATGCAGTGTAATAATACTCCCTACTTTAATGGTAGTGAATTTGTTCAGAACTAAACCTCCAATTAATTGTGGTGGTTTTTTACTTAAATTGGATGAAAACTTGGTGAGGGGGCTTTTCATTTGTTTTAATTTTTTTGATTGATAGAAATGATTAGGACAAGTTCTTTAATATTTGTCCTTATATATATACCTCAAAGCTAAAATGAGTTTTTTCTTCTTGTGATAGCGTGTGTGGAGGGAGTATCTTTCTAAGTATGGGAAAAAGATTTTGGGTACAATGAAAGTTGGCCTTGGAGATTTGTGAAGAGGTTATTTTTCTTTAAATGGTTAATATGTTATTTTTCTTTAAATGGTTAATATGAGCCCGTTTGATGTAATATTTTTAAAATGCAGCGTATTTAAAATATAATTTTTTTAAATGTAGCCTTTTTATTATAATTGTGTTTGAGATATTACTTTAAAACACAGTTTATTTTTTCTAACAGTTTTTTAAAACCTGCGTTTTGGGAAAAAATTAAGAATTCCTGCATTTCAAAACGCAGTTGTGTTTTGAAGTCGCAGTTTTTTTTTGACGCAGTATTGAAACACAATTTTAGCAAATAAGCTGCGTTTTATCACTGTGTTTTGGCCAAAACGCACAACCAAACGGGCTTTAAGATTCTTGTAGATATACATACATCTCTCAATTTTTATTGAATATAAATACTCCTTCCGTCCCGGATATATGTTTCTAGGTAATAAAACATAGAAATTAAGAAACAAATTAATGATGTGCTATAAAATGTGTTATGACGATAATACCCATGAACATTAATTGAGTTCAACTATTTTAAATAATTGGGTTTCTTTAGAGTGTGTTATATTAAATAAAGTTTTAAGGGTATATTATGAAGAATGTTAAAGAATAGGTATATTAAAAGTTTTAGGAACATTAGTGAGGACATCTCAAAATAAAAAATAGAAAGGAGGGAGTAATAATTTAAACAAATATAAAGATGCTCTTACTTAATTTGTCCATTCATGAAAAAGTGTTACGAAGTATATTCTTTTAAGTAAATATTTTTAAGACACGTACAACGGTACAAGAACGATAGAGTATAATTATCATATTGCTAAAATACAACAAAAAATCAATTTTCAATGGTTGAATAATGATTTTTAATAAATATCTATGTATGATGGACTTTACTTAGTTCCATTCAAACTAATCATGTTTGAAACCCAAACATTTCACGAATTAAAGTCATTTTCCATTTTACCTTCTTTTAATCTTAAATGTCATAAATATAATATTTCTCCCTATCTTTCTCATTAGAAAAAAAAAATTATAAATTTTAATGCTTTAGCTTTAAAAATATTTATAAGGGATCAAAACTTAAAACCTTAATAAGAAAGAAATACATTGAGAAAAGAAAGTAACACCAAGGACTAACTAATAGAGTAGTTTTTATATTAAGTTTTTTTTTTTTTTTTTTGCAAGTAAAGAAAATACGATGGGGTACAGAGAAAATAAAAAAAATTCATTGAAAAATTAAACATGTACAGGAAAACAAATTAATATGTTAGTTTATTAAAAAATAATGACAATATTATTAAGAAATTTAAACATGTGTAAGTCACATGATAATTTAACGGACAATGTAACTGAAATATAATGAAAAGACTAAACCTAATTACAAGTGTTAGTCAAAAGACGAAGTTTGATTTGATTTTAGGTTAAGGGACTAGACTTGAAACCTAATATAAGTGTAGGGGTTATTTTTGGAGTTTACCCAATAAAATTTTAATTTGACAAAAAGAAAAATATAATTGTCAATAACCATTTGAAAGAAGACCGAAATTTAATTGCAATTAATATTGTTGAGGCACTATAAAAAAAAAGGCTATTCAATGGAAAAGATTAGTTTGTGCTGTCAAAGGTCCAAACCGGAAAAAAAACATTAATGAGAGCATTGAAGTGTAAGGTCTCAGGTCCAATCCATTTCCACGTCTCTATGACATTAATAAAAAAAATATTAATTACACCATTAGTCTCTTGACTATTAACTTTTTCACCAGTAGTCCCTTAACAATTTTTTTTCAAATTTTAGTCCCAAGAGTTTTAAAAAGTCACGCGGCTAGTCCTTTTGATAGATGCCGTTAAGAAAATTTCGTTAACTCAATCATGTGTGTTACACATGCCATTTTAAAGGGTATTATGGGAATTCTAGTGAGATTTAATTATAGCTATTTTTTATTTTGTTTTTTTCAATAAATAAATTTTTTATATTTTTTTTGATAAGCAAATTTTTCCCATCTCTCAGGTTCCACCCACCTCTCCCTCACGTACACGCACATAAACCTCCATTTCATCTTTCCATCTCCGTCACAACCATGGCTGAGAGAGGCGGCAAGCGTGGTGGTTACCTTTCCCTCGCGCACACACAACCTTCTATTTCTTTCCCCTTTCATCTCTCCATCTCCGCAACAACCATGGCTAAGAGAGGCGCGACAGTTCCGAAAAGGGCTTCGACGGCTATAGAGAGGACTGTGGCGGCGACCATCGCAGAGGTCGCTGTCGTGCAGGTCGTCATGACATCGAAGAAGACATGTGGGTACTGTCACAAAGCTCGGTCGTCTAGTCAAACAAAAGAAAATCAAAACCCTCTATCATGTTCTCCTCCCCTGTTTCACCCCAACCACCACCACCAACCCCACAATCAAAACCCTTCGATGACTTTTCGAACAAATTGTTCACGGTCGGACTGCGAGAAGTTGATTCCGAGCTTTTTCGACGCCAATTTTTGGACTTGGAATTCATTTTTAGCGTTCATGTCGGAGGATTTTAGGATCTCCAGTATAGTTTCCTCGATTTTCTCCTGTAGGTCTGGTTCCATGATTTTCCCTTTCTTTTTTCTTTTGAATTTTCTTGGTTACCAAATAGGGTAATGAGCTAAAATGGGGGATGGATTTGTATAAAGAAACATAGACTGTTTTGGGAAATCTTTGCTGGAAAGAGAAGATTAATGGCGGACTGGATTTGATTAAGTGAGAATGCAATTAAGATTTTCGAGAAAATAATTAAAATCTGTGGATGTAATATTGTTCAATTGCCGAAGTGGATATGGGGTTAAGAACGTCATTGATTCAAGATTTAGATTCCTTTGAATTCGCTAACTTAGATTCTAATTCGAGATTTGGGTTTAAGGAGGTTGACAACCTTGAAATTCTTTGCCAATGAGCTTAATTTGTTTCTAGTCAAGTTTAGGAACTTGGCTGATTTGGAATGTCTCCAGGTTAAGATTTCATTGCCTGGGTTGACTGGGTTACCGAACTGTGGACTTAGGACTGGAGAGAGAGAAGGGGGGAAAGGGATGGGTAAAGAAAAAAAATAGGGCTAATAACATTAGAGGGTAGGGGAAATTCCATTAATGCCTTGGAAAATGTCACGTGCCTTATACATGATTGAGTTAACGGAATTTTACTAACGGCATCCATCAAAAGGACTAGCCGTGTGACTTTTTGATACTTTAGGGACTAAAATTTGAAAAAAAATGTTAAGGGACTATTGGTAAAAAAGTTAATAGTCAAGGGATCAATGGTGTAATTAACCCAATAAAAAACATCAAGTTACAAATAGTAGTCAATTGGAAACACCATCTCTCTCTCTCTCTCTCTCTCTCTCTCTCTCTCTCTCTCTCTCTTACACACACACACATACACACACACATGATTAGAGCGATGTGTTCTCGAGTTGACCGAGTTTAAAATATAATCAGTTGGCGTGAGAAAAGTTTATACGTAACTGATAAATCTTGCTTAACAAATGTGAACGTTAAACTTTGTCTAATAGTACCATAATGGCCACCGAATAAAAGCATTTGCCTAGAGCGATGAACTGTGTGAACCAATTTAAAACACCATCACTTGTTTAGAGAGTTTCTACTATTATGTCATCTGCTAATTGATCCAGACATGACAGACCTTCCCTATTCTAACACACTTTCCATCGCCAAATTTAAGACACTTGGTCTGAGCCTCATAACCCTTGCAATCCATTGCAGAAACAAAATGTTACGACTCATTAACCCATGTAATCCAGCGACTCATTAACGCTTGGTTCGAGCCTCATTAACGCAATCGTCAAGGCCTACCTTGCTAGAAAATTATTTAATATAAATTTATATTTTGTTTTTATTCACAAAGAACGATGTACTCAAGACTTAAATTGGTACATTTAAAACAAACTTAAGGTTTTTAGAAAGTATATGGATGTGTTTACTTATATTGTTGTTTTGTAGTTTGTGATTTTCACCTTCTACCTCCTCGGTCCTACTAATTTTTTTTTTCTCTATCACTTTCTTACTTTATGATTCAATGGTTGTAATACCATAAGAAATCACAAACCACAAATACCATAAAAAATCACAAACCAAAAATTGAATAGATCAAAATGAATAACCTGTCTAAACGGCTCATACTTAAATTTTCATCGGTTTACTCAACTAATGTATCTAAGACTCATGCCCACCCCAACCCACTCATTTAAGAGATCCTAGATAATTTTTGGGAATATTCTTAGGACCCACTCGCCACCTGGCGCCAAGGACCTAAGAGGAACGAGTTTCACCGAAGAAGAAGCCACATGAACCAACATACCTAGGTGACTAACCTTAGGGAGGCCGACCTACCTCGTTCGACCTTACTCAGGTGGGACGACTTAGCCGAGGTAGTTCCTCGTCAAGATGCGAGCTATCAAAACACACCTAGGTGTCGATCTAGGGAAGGCCGACCTACCTCGACCTGCCTCACCCAAGTACGACGACTTGATTGAAGGACCTAAAGGGCCTCCTCCTCAAATGACCCAAAGGGGGAAGCTCCTACCTTACCTCTTAGAAAAAAACCTTTCGCAACCAATGAATAGCTAGGAGATTTGCAAAAGCGGCTAAGGGAAAAGCTAGGTTGATGGGAGCACACGCCCCACAAAAGAAAAAATGTAGATGGTCACCTCACAAACATTTCCTCCCAAGACGAGGACTCAGGTGAGGTTGATGACGAAGTAATAGAGGTGTTTGGGAAGGAGAAAAACCAACTCCCCAACAACAAGTAGTTGATATGTAGATTGGCCGTGCCAGCTAAAAGTTTTCTTCCCAAAGTTTTCGAGTTATATTGAATGGGGAAGACAATGACTCAAAATGAAAAAGAACAAGTAGTTGATATGTAGATTGGCCGAGGAAAAACCCAAAAATAGTATGCACTCCCGCTTGGGACCTCAAGTAGAGGATCTCAAGTCAATGAGGTCGCAAGGAAAGGTAAGAAGCGAGGAAGCTCAATCGGATCTGAGGAGACGTAGAAGGGAGGAGTTTGCAAGTTGAGGAGATCGAACTAGGTCCCCCTCTCCTAGGAAATGACCTGAGGTGCATCCACTTAAATCAGAGACAAGTTCTAGAAAGAAACCTAGAGTTGACCAGCACGGTTGACGACCCAAGACTGAGGACAATGGTTACCGACCTCAAGTTGACGAGGAGTATAAAAAGCTGAAAGAAAGGTTGGATGCCCTTAAGAGGGAATATTTGAGATGAGGGTTTTAAATAAAGATGGTCCATTTGCGTGGTGGATTAGGGAGGTGACACTAAACCTCAACTTGGAGTTCCCTATCTTTGACATCTATGTGGGAAAGACAATTACTAAAGACCACATCACTGGGTTCAAGGTACAAATAGGCATCATCTCCAAGGACGAGAAGGTTTAGTGCAAAGCTTTTACTAGCACCCTTTAAGGGAAAGCCTTGACATAGTTTGGGAAATGAAGCCCAACTCAATTGGTGGCACCCTCGCCAAGGATGAATGCAACCTATGCAGTATCAGCCAAAGAGTAGAAGAGTCAATCAATGGGTACTTGGCAAGGTTTAGAAATTAAAACTGTTGGATCAGATAGACAACCAAACTGATCAATCCATGATGATATGTTTTTGAGGTGGGCTGACCCCAGGTTTCTTGAAAATAGAGTTCAGCCTTCGGTCTCCCAATAATAGTGTGGACAAGTCAAAAAAACTCTAAAGATAGGGAACATGGAAGGCCTACTTGGGGATAAAAAGTCTAACAAGGCTAAGGACCAAGCTGAGTATAGTGGGGAGGAAAAGGATGACCGCAGTGATAGTAGCTAAGGTGATTGGTACAGTCGACGACATGGAGGAGTCGAGCTCCCAACTGGACGAGGAGAGCAACCAACCAGTCGAGCTCCCACTTCTAAGTGTCGAGCTGAAGTAATACTACCATTAGCTAGGAAGGCACTAACTCAGCAGTCTTATTTTCCCTAGGAGTTAGCAAATTTTACTGATAATGTAATTATACTTTGTCCAATACTATTAAGGACTTTTTGTAAAACATAGAGATGATGACATAGCTATGTAATATGTGTCTTTTATTTGATGTCTTCCTATGTAATACCTAACTAGGACTCCAACTGGGTAAGCGTCTATCAAAGCTCCTAATCTTAAAGACAACAATACCTTTAATAGCAAGGACTAGAGCTCGACTTGTCATAGCTTGCTGAGGATAAAAAAAACCCAAATGCTCCTCGTAATACAGGGTCAATTGTGATTGAAATCTCGTAAATTGAGGTCAATCACAAAAAAAGCCCATGTGGCCTTGCAAAATAACAAATCACAAATGTTCCTCGTAATACGGGGTCGATCGTAAATTAAGGTCAATCGCGAAGAAGGCCCATGTGGCCTTGCAAAATAACAAATCTCAAAGATCCCCGTGATACGGGGTCATCTGTCATCTGTGATTGAAATCTTCTTGTAAATCGAGGTCGATCCCGAAGCAAGCCTTAGTGGCCTTACAAAATGAACAAATCCCAAATGTTTTTCGTATTACGGGGTCAACCGTGATCAAAATCTCAAAAGTCGAGGTCGATTGCGTAGAGGCCCGTGTATTTGTCTGTCAAACAAGAAAAATGTTATAAAACTAAGTTCAAAACTTTCCTATAATGCAAAAACAGAGTAACCTGGAGAACATGAAAGTTTTTCCTCCAAGAAAATATTTTTGTAGGTTACAAACTTTTCCCATGGCATCCACATACACATCAAATACAAGAAGTAGTTCAATTTTCGTTATTATCTCTTTACCATACTTTCTGACATTCAAACACACCCTATTGATAAAAGTTTCTCTCTTTACACATGTAAGCCATCTATACTATAACCACTGACAGGGTATGTGGCTAATGGCGCTAACAACCTATTAATAAAAAAAAAAGGGGCCTATAAAAGCCATTTATAATAGATTAACCTCCTTCTCTTTCTCACTGAGCAAGCTCACAATCTCAGCTAGCTAGTCTCTCAAGTCATTTCTTCCCCTCTAATGTGCATATTTTAGACCTCTCAAAACGGTATGGGCCTCACTCAAGCAAGTAGGCCCCTCTTAGGATCTCAGCACTACCATCTTTCCCAAAAGATATAGTTGTTAGGAAGGCGCAACCAATTTCCTTTAAACCTTCATAAAAGTAGTGCCCTGAGCTTGCTGGTCCATCCCCAACAATCCCCTTAGTAAGTGCTGGGCATAGAATCATCCACACAGTCAACTGCGGCGACGCAGAGTCCAACTCTGCGAAAGGTCCTCCCCCCCCCCAACAAGTACATTCTACTGGGCACAGGGATCGAACTCGGGACCTGCTCTGATACCAGTTCTTAAGATCTCAGCGCTACCATCTTTCCCAAAAGCTATAGTTGTTAAGAATGCATAACCAATTTTCTTTAAACCTTCACAGAAGTAGCGCCCCGAGCTTGCTGGTCCATCCCCAATAGCCCCCAATGAGTAAGGTTTCATTCTACTATATATACTACCTTCCAGGTTAACCCGAGGTAAGCCACTTTTACAAAGATAGACACATTCTCTCTTTCTCTCACAGTTAATGTACTGACGATCACGCCAGAGGGTTTTGGCAAGGAACCCTCCCCGCCCCTCTCACGGTGGCCTTTTTGCAGATCAATTGACGCCAGATATCTGACACTTGCAACGCAACGATGATCGGCTCGGCACCCCCGATGCTTCCTAATTTTTTTGATATCATCAGTTGGTTCCGATGCCCAGAACGACAATACAATGCTCGATCATGGAATAATTCCAGACTGCATTTTTGGATTTGTAAGACCCCGACTTTATTTTATCTTATATCGGGTATTAGAATCATTCTAGAGTCCTTTGGGATTTTTTTTAAAAATTTATTTGGATATGTCTTGGGCGTTAGAAGACAGAAAATTTGGATAAGATTGAAAGTTGGATAAGTATCATGAAAGGATAAGAAAGAAAAAAAAGATAAGATCAAAACAAGATAAGATCAAACAAGTGGATAAAGATGAAATCGGATAAATTTAACACCTCGTGCTTGGCTAGATAAGTCATCATGTTGAAGTTTTTTCTTGTGATAACACCTCATGCTTAAGTATTGACTCATCAACAAGAATGATGAGTCATCATTTAAGGATTTCTCTTGTTACGACACCTCGTGCTATGATTTGATGAGTCGTCATTGTGGGCTCGACATGTGGCAGCTGCTATGGTGACTCACCTGCTTACCTTAGGCCTATATAAAGGGCTTGAAAATCCTTGTTGTTCATATACTTTTCATACACAACACACAAAAACACACACTTCTTTCACTTCTCTCGGGTATGAGGCTCATTTGGTGCTCGGGTATTCATAATTTGGATAAACTGATTTTCGTAGAAACGACGTGTTCGACAAGTAGATCATTTTCGGCGAGGCTCGTTTGATGCTCAACCACTCAGAATTTGGATAAACTGATTTCTGTAGAAACGATGTGTTCAATGAGTAGATCATTTTTGGGTAAAGTTTAATTAAGGAAAAACGGTAGAGGTAAGTTACTAAACCCTCGTCTTTAAATATTGCATGATACACTAAAAATAGTTCTCATGCTATAGAAGACAAGTAGTTCATATACTATTTGTAAAAGTTGGTGGGTAACATTTGCTTGGGATAAATGGATGCTCAATGCTTGGACGACTGTGAGAGCAATATATTTAATAAGAGAACCCTTTTGAAAGCTTACTTGGGAGGTAAGTTACTAACCCCCTCCTATTTAAAGTATCTGCACGATAAACTAAAGATAGTCTCATGCCATGATTAAAGGTGTACTAGTTATTAACAAGTTGTATTGGTTGATGACTCTAATAGAGTCGAATATGATTAGTGGGTATTATATGAAGTGTTCCTAAAATATTAGCGAGACACATTAGTAAAGTTATAATGTCATAAATACTATGACATATACAGTAAAATGTACATGGAATGAGTACGGGATACAAAGTATCACGTCACGAATAAAAGTTAATGTCATAAGAGTATGACATGATAATAATGGGATTCATTATAAACTAGAAACGAAGATAATTCTGTAAGGTAGCAAAGTAGTAATAGTTGCTTATAATGTTAGCACTACGATATGTGATGTAATATAAAGAGTAATAGCATGTGTTTATGTGCTTAGTATTTACAAGCACTACGGAAAAGTAAATAATGGCATGTAAACATCTACTTGACCATAGTGATATGTGTAAAGAGTAAATGACATGTATATGAGACCAGTAATGTGCTCAGAGTAATTAATGGCAAATAAACATCTGCTTGATCATAATGATATGTGATAAGTTGATATGTTAACATGCGCTAGAAGTAAATATTTTGTATATGTGAACATGAGATTAATACAAGTAAACACCTACTTTAAAGCATGATAGCAAGTAAACATCTACTTATTTATGATAATGAGAACCAACAGTAATTACTGGGGAATGTATTGATGCATGAAATACATGATGAAATTCATGATACGCGGTGAAAATCGTGGACAAGTTATACATGATGAAAATCATTATGCACAGTGAAAATCGTAGACAAGTTATACATGATGAAAATCATGATGTACGGTGAAAACCGTGTACAAGTTATACATGATGAAAAACATGATGCACGGTGAAAACTGTGGACAAGTTATACATGATGAAAATCATGATGCACGGTGAAAACTGTGGACAAGTTATACATGATGAAAATCATGATGCACGGTGAAAATCGTGGACAAGTTATACATGATGAAAATCATGATGCACGGTGAAAACCGTGGACAAGTAATGGTCCTACTACTGGCCATGGTAGAGGGTATCTCACTGTCGTAACCAATAGGGCGACACTGGTATGCTACGACCCTGGTTGTCGTCTAAAACCAACGGCAATTAGAGGCATGAGAAAGGGCTGCCCATAGAGGTGAAGCCACCTATGGTACCGGTCATGCGGAAAGGGCTGCCCATAAAGGTGGAGCCGCCCATGAAACCCAAATCAGTTATGCATGCGAAAAGGGCTGCCCGTTGAGGTAGAGCCACCCATGAAACAAGTTAAAGTTTTCATTCAGGAACTTGCATTGCAATAGCAGCACATGTACATACAGGAAGAGTAAGATGAAAAACAAAGAGGAATGTTGAGGCATATCTCGACACTGATAAGAGTACTATAAGTTATCTGTTATATGTTAGCCATGTATGTCGGTTGGTCGTGGTCTCCAACTGGTGTGGGACGGTTGACGGCTGCTGAGCCTCTGATATTGCATGGTATTATAATGTGCTTTCATATGTATAAGGTGGTCACGGTCTCCAACTGGTATGGGACGGTTGGCGGCAGCTGAGCCTATCATGCGTATGGAATTATCTGCTATTGTGTTATACTGCTTTTAACTGATAATAAATTTTAAGTGTTGTTATATCTTGTCTTGACATGCTGCATGAACACATGCCATGCAATTGCATTTAGTAACTTACTGAGTCTTCGACTCACTCTGTGTTTGTTTGTTTTCCTGAGGTTGGTAAGCAGATAGAGCAGACGTTGTGGGATATACTAGAAGGGATTTGTTGAGATGCAGTTCAAGACAATAGCTCTAAAGAGCTACTTAGCGTGGGATAGATACAATTGTTAAGGTTACGTGGCTTAGCTACGTATATATGATTAGTAGTTGGCACAATTTGTCATGCCATTACACCCAGCTGTGTAACTCTGATCAAGTTGTTATAAGATGTTTCGAGATCAATGACTCGAGACAGTAATATATGAGATGTTGGCTTGAGTATATAGATAAGCTCTAATTTTTAGCAGAACTTTCACTGCTAATTATTGTTACAGAATCCAGACCACGCACCGACTCGGGAGTCCATATAAGATTTCGGGTTGGGGCGTGACAGGATTGAAGAATGAAAACTCAAAAACAAAGAAACAAAGGCAGACTGAAGAAGGGATAATGAAGTATTAAAGAAGGCCTGATTATCAAAAGAAGAATTATTCAAGTCCTGACCAAAGGATAAAACATCTGACAAATGGATGGTTTATTATTATATAACTTTGGCCAATTTCATTATTTGACGCCCTAAGAGATGGGATTTGTCTTCACATGAAAGTATATAATTATAAATTTGGAGATGAAATGGGTAGCCAAAGTGCAAGTCTAGCCAATCCTTCTTTCCTAGCCTGTGAGCTCCAATGGGCGTGGAGGAAGAGCAAGGAACAAAAAACAAACAGCCCAAACACATTCGCCCTATCCAGACGACGCTGACAATCAGAAAATTACCAAACTGCAAAGCAGCGAGCACTTAGCGAGCAAAGCAACTCGCTAAGGTAGCAGCCAGGTAGCGGACAAAATAACCCAGAACACAGTCACCTCAGTGAGGAATTTTTACGAATAGTTGGCATGCACACATGGAGGTCTTTGGCTCGCACAGTTTTGGCACGGACGAACTTAATGGTGAGGTAAATCATGAAGCAACAGAGAACTTCATCACAATGAACCACACACATTCTCAATTCCCAAGATCCAAATAGCCCCATCAGTAAATCATTAGAATTTTTGTGGGGATAATGAGGCACCCATATGGATTGATTTCATATCACATGCCGAATCCACTTACTAAGTGATTGAAGCGAGCTCGGCTGTGGCAGAAGAGCGCTAAATGGAGAGCAGACCTCACAAGTGGCTTCACCTTTACCAGACTATGCCAGCAGTAAAAAATTGACACAAAAGTAGCCTTCGCTCGCCTCAATGGGCCAATTGAAGCCACCGCTGGAGAAGGTGGCGGAAAGAACTTGTTCGCTGCCGTAGAAGAAGAAGAGAACTGGGGACAGAACATGTTTAAAACGGCCACGCCTCCCACGATCCCCATTATGCGCAAGTTAATACGCATGTCTCCAATAATAAGTAGTTACAAATCATCCCTTAATTACCAAACAGTTACAGCTTGGTCCATCATTATTGGGCAGTGACAAATTGTCCCCTTCATTATTGTTAGAGTTACAAACAGGACCTTCAATACAGAACAATTATAACTTGGCCCATTGATTGCTGAAGAAGTTGTAACTTGGTCCCTTCAGTTCAAAACATTCAAAACATGGCCCATTTACTACTGAATAGTTACAGCTTGGGCCCTTAACTGCCAAGAAGTTATAGTTTGGCCCTTTCAGTGCTGAGTAGATTGTATCTTCCTTACTCGAGTGTTACTCGCGATTGAGTAGATTATATCCTCCCCGCTCAAGAGTTACTCGCGGTAGAGTAGATCTTGTCCTCCCGCTCAAGTGTTACTCGCGGTTGAGTTGTACCCAGCACTTTTCTGTGCTTATCCTCCCCGCTCGAGTGTTACTCGCGGTGAGTTGTACCCAGCACCTTCCTGTGCTTATCCTCCCCGCTTGAGTGTTACTCGCGGACGAGTAGATTTTATAATTTTATCCTCCCCGTTTGAGTGTTACTCGCGACTGAGTAGATTATATCCTCCCCCTCGAGTGTTACTTATGGCCGAGTGGACTTTATCATTTTATCCTCCCCGTTTGAATGTTACTCGTGGTCAAATCAAATGCACCTCTCAGTTGAGGTCAAATCAAACGAACCTCTCAGTCGAGGTCAAATCAAACGAACCTCTCAGTTGAGGTCAAAACAAACGCACCTCTCAGTCGTGGTCAAATCAAATGCACTTCTCAGTCAAGGTCAAAATCAAATGAACCTCTCAGTCGAGGTCAAATAAAACGAACCTCTCAGTCGAGGTCAAAATAAACGCACCTCTTAGTCGAGGTCAAATCAAATGCACCTATCAATCGAGGTCAAACAATACACACCTTTCAGTTGAGGTCAAACAAAACACACCTCTCAGTTGAGGTCAAAACTAAACGAACCTCACAGTCCATGGTCAAATTACAGGACTCGGTTAGCCCGAGAACTAAATGAACCTTGCCATCGAAAGCAATACATCGAAACCTCGGTAAGTTTGAGATGAACACGAGTAAATAGTACTCCTCACAGTCCATGGTCAAATTACAGGACTCGGTTAGCCCGAGAACTAAATGAACCTTGCCATCGAAAGCAATACATCGAAACCTCGGTAAGTTTGAGATGAACACGAGTAAATAGTACACCTCTCAGTTGAGGCCAAACAAAACATACCTCTCAGTTGAGGTCAAAACTAAACGAACCTCACAGTCCATGGTCAAATTACAGGACTCGGTTAGCCCGAGAACTAAATGAACCTTGCCATCGAAAGCAATACATCGAAACCTCGGTAAGTTTGAGATGAACACGAGTAAATAATACTCCTCTCCCCCGAGGAATAAGGAGTGGGGGGCTACTGATGTGCGTATTTTGGACCTCTCAAAACGGTACGGGTCTCACTTGAGCAAGTAGGCCCCCAATGAGTAAGGGTTCATTCTATTATATATACTACCCTCCAAGTTAACTCGAGGTAACTGAGATAGACACATTATTTCTTTCCCTCACGGCCAGTGTACGGACGATCACGCCGGAGGGTTTTGGCGGGGAACCCTCCCCGCTCTTCTCACGATTTCTTTTTTGTAGATCAATTGACGTTAGATATCCGACACTTGCAACATAACGATGATCGGCTTGGCCTCCCCGGTGCTCCCTGATTTTTTCGGTATCATCACCCTCTTATTTTTTTTTTTGCGCTTGAACCTGCTCATCCATGAGACTTGCTTGTGCACGTGTCTGGTATGGATGGAGAAGATGGATGAGGATATTGAGTACGGTCTATTTTAAGAGAAAAAATCTTTGCTTCTTCTCTCACAGGAGACTGATCATGTTAATTGTAGATTGATTAGTGTCAATCTTATGTCATAGCCACGAACATGACCGGAATTTGTAGATTATTGACGGGTCCTTTTGGCCAATTTAGGGACGAAGGCTTTTAGGGCCTTTTTTTCAAAATCCTAGGGACCAAATCGACAAATTTGAAAATTTAAATTAGTTGGGCAAATATATCATTTTAATTAATGGTATTTTTGTAATAAAAAATGAGGGTGTATGGAGCAATTCGGGGGTGTGCGAATAGCGCCACCCATATTTGTACTACATTTACCAATAAAATGTGAATGTTTTTTGAGAACGAGAGAAGTATAATCTTGATGTATTAACTCCATTATGTGACTTTAGCTTTCTCTACCAAATAAATATTGATAATCTTGGCTTTTTACCAAATAAAAATTCATATAGCTCCAAGAAATAAAATTTTAATCTTACAAAATAAAAATTCTAATATAATTGTCAAAAATCCATTTGAAAAAAGAGTAAAATTTAATTGCAATTAACATTGTTAAAAACTAAAAAGAGGTTGCTCAACAGATAAGATTAGATCGTGCAGAAACATGTTAGAATTGGAAAAGTCGGGTGTTTTACTTTTATGGTTTTGATCCGACTTCATTTAGGATCAACTAAGGAGAAATAGGGAAGGAAAAAAAAAAGTAGCATTAATGAGGACATTGAAGAAATAACATACTAGGTAATTTGCATTAAAAAAAAAATTTAAAGCAATAATGTATTAATGTGGGCATTGAAATAACATGAGCAGCTAATTTGCAAAACTACATCGAATTATAAATAGTGGTCACTTGGAAGAATTGAAAGCAACCATACACCCTCCTCTCTCTCTCTCTCTCTCTCTCACACACACACACACACATGATTGGAGCGATATATATGCTCGAGTTGAAGGAGTTCTAAACATAGTCAATTATTTTGAGAAGAGTTCATACGTAACCGACAATTCTTAACCAAGTGTAGACGTAACCTGTAATATCATAGTAAGTAGTCCACCTAATAAGAGAATAGTGAAACATATATATATATATATATATATATATATTAGTATGTTTTTATTTATCTAAAGTAACATAGTGTAAATCCTCAGTATAAAACATATATACTCAATCAGATATTTAGATATTTTATTATAATATCTACGTATAAATTAATTGATTAAGACATTCTCAATTACTAATTGAAGACACCTAGTCTAGTCTGAGCCTTAAAGTTAAACAAACCCATGCAATCCTCCATTGTCCAAACAATTGTCTGTCAAGACTCTAGCTAACATGCTTTAGTTCATTTTGCTAATTAACTATTCTATTCTATCAATGCTTAAAATATTATTCTAGTAGTATAAGCTCAAAGAAGAAATGCAACATGTCTCATCGTCTACCCAAACACCCAAAAATAGAAATTAAAATTTAAAATGATGATCTTCTGTGGAACCCATCTGAATAAGTGATTAATTTTAAACTAATAATATAAACTAAAGTTAATCATAGACTAGACACACACATTAATGCAATTGTCAGAGCCTACCCTATTAGACAGTTATGAAACATAAATTTATGGAATCAATGAACTCGTACGTTTTAAAAAAAAAACACTTAAAGTCGTTAGGGAGTTTTTTTTTTTTTTTTAAAAAAAAAGATTGGAGGGAAGATAAATGTTACCTCAGCTCTTATTATTATTAATTAATATCTTAGATGATTGTAATAAGACTATATATTGTGTTTTTTGTATGGTTAGAATAAATGTTGCCTCTAGTAAAATTTTAAACATTTGACCTCGCGCATTAAGAGTAGCGAAAGTACATGATGCTTCTGCTATTTAAGTTTATATTTAGAGCATCACCAATGTAAATGTGAATGTGAAAAAATTGAGTGTCACCTAGGATTTACAATATTTTTTAAAGAAAAAAAATTCTTTAATGCAATTATAGAATATGATGTGTCAACTAAATTATTTTCTATTGATTATTAGATAATTGATTTTTTAACTTCTAATGTACATTGTGAAGGAGTATGTAAATTATTTACATCCTCCTTCACAATGTGCATTGAAAGTCAAAAAATTAATTATTTAATAATTAATAGGAAACAATTTAGAGCCCGTTTGGTCGAGCGTTTTGGTCAAAATGCAGGGATAAAACGCTGCTTATTTGCAAAAAATGTGTTTCAATACTGTGACAGAAAACGCATCGTTTTTAAAACGCAGCTGCGTTTTAAAACGCTGGAATTTCCAGCTTTTTCCCAAAACGCAGGTTTTAAAACGCTATTAGGAAAAAAAACTGCGTATTGAAGTGATATCCCAAACGTATTTATAAGGAAAGACCTCCGTTTTTAAAACACTGGGTTTTTTAAAACGCTGCGTTTTTAAAACACTGCATTTTGTAAACGCTGCACCAAACGGGCTCTTAGTTAACACATTATATTCGCATTTTTTCTTCACAATTACATTGAAAATTTTTTTTTCTTTAAAAAATTTATAAATTCTAAATAACACTTAATTTTTCCACATTTCACATTTATATCGGTGATGCTCTTAAGTTTTATCCACCCAACACATTCATCATGACTCGGTAGGCGTTTTACAAGTAGTTGTCTACTTGTCTCTGTAGTGACGCACTTTGGCTTTTTCAGATACTCTCTCCGTCCCATTTTTATAAAATTTTTAAGTTTATCCTTTACACGTGGTACAAACATATTAATATTACTAAAATATATTTTTAATTATGACTAACTCTAATACTACTTATATATCTCTTAATTATTAAGTTTTTCAAACGTAGACTCTTTGGGTGAAATCGAGATCAGATGGAGTACAATATTTGAATTTTTAGTATAATGCCCCAAAAAAAGCAAAAATAAAAATAAAAATCAAGTGGCATCATTAAACCATTTATGATAAAAATTAAAATAAGAGCATTACTATTTACACCCCCCAAATATTCTAAGTATACCCATTTTCGAAGTACACCACCCCCTAAAATTATCAACTTTTCTAAATACTAATACCCCCTATATTTTTATATTTTACCTCTCCTAATATTTTTTCCAAAATCAACCCTTTTAAACACCCACTGTGACGACACCGACCCGAATCTCTATGCGAAATGTAATACCCCGATCCTACTTCTTTCCTAGTTCACTCGTATGTCGGGTCAATTCGAGTGTTGTTTCGTGTGTTTAACTTTGGGTATGTTTGAGTCTTGAGTTCTTTGTCATTCGTGCATCAATATGGGTTGATTAGGTTGAGTTTTGAGTGTGTTTTAACCTTAAGATAGAAAAAGATACACACAAAAGCATGGATACATGCTTAAACCCGAATTTATGTCCATCCGAATAGTCTGTAGTAATTTGGCCATAGATTTGTCTACAAAACTCGGATTTGCAAACCGTTTGATTCTGTGTAAACTAGACTCAAAGACCTTTAAAACCATATATTATTTGTAATTTTTGAACTTGTACATCATCCTAGGCATGTATTTAAAGTTGACTGAGAACAGATTTGGGACAGCTTTGACTAGGTTTTAAGTGACTTCACCATTTGACCAATTTGCTTTGACCAAGGTTAGGCAACAACTTATGACTCTTTGACCAGGCTTTCTCAGACTCTTAAACACCATGAGAGGCCTAAAATATCTTTCATTTTCGTCCTCTTCAACCATGAACAAGAGAGAGAGTAGAGAGAGAGTTTAGAGAGAGAAATGATGATATCTTGAGCTTCACTTGTCCGATCGACGATCCGTCTTCACCGTTGCGAAGCTCTTGACAAGAGGAACACTTTCCATGGATTGCATGCTGACTTTCATGGTTTAATTTTGGTAGAGGTAAGTAACTATAATGTTTTGATTGATTATGAGATGAAATGGAAGAGTAGAGCATATAGGTGGTTTTAGTTGATCATTTTTGTGTTAAATCCTTGGAAGAAACATGTGATTTGTTGCTCTAACTAATGTTATGATATATTGTGTTGTTGTTTGAGGTTGCATGTATAATTGGGAGAAGACATGATAATATTTGGAAGTAAATGCTTAGTTATAAAAATCAGATTTGTTTCAATTTTAAGGCATATTGTTGAATTTTTTGGGAAAAATCCGTCCATGAGAATTGTATGATTTTTGGATATGTTTTACATTAATATGTTTAGTAATGTCCTGTAAATTTTCATTGAGTTTTGATATTGGGAAGTACCTCAAATGGGTCTTGTTATATCGCTGCGCAGAATGAATCGTTGCTGGAAAATCTGAGTAGTAGTTCAATCTTTATGTGGTTGCATGTTGATGAATATAAGTCCAAATGGACTGATTTAAAATGGTAAATTGTAATTTAGAATGTCTAGTTTCTGGGTATATAAGATTCATAATATTTGGACATGCGTAGAATATTTGGTGAAATGTTAATTACAAGTTAGAACGAAAAACACATGAATTTCAAGTTAGTTGCAGTCCCTGTTTTGGGCTAATTTCGTGATAATTCTGGTACTAATCTACTATTGGGAATTTGCTGAATTTTTGATATGTTGTTGTTATGTATGTTAGTTAGTTCTCTGTAAATTTTCATGAATTTTAGAGGTCGGGAAGTACCTCGTTTAGGTTGTATTTTATCGCTGCGCCGAGTAAACTGTTGCTGGAAATTCTGGGTGTTAGTTCCAACTTTAAGTGACTGATTCTTGATGATTATAAGTCCAAATGAGGTAATTCAAAGTGGTAAAATATAGTTCCAGATGTCTAGTTTCTAAATATGGAATAATTGTAATATTTGGGTTTTTGTGGAATATTTGGTGAATTTAATAGTACAGCTGCGCAGTGCCAAATAAGTTATCATTTTTGCTAGTCTCCGTGATTTAGAGACTTGTTGAGTTGTAAACGTTGTTTTTGTTAAATCTCAAGTACTAGTGACTTTCTGAGATTTTTGTAAGTGACTATTCGCAATGAACTTGCAGGACTTATATGAGTGGTTATACACTAAATTTGGAGTATTTCGTTTAATGTAGTTATCTAGGGACGATACTACGGTTCGTCCCGATGTTTTAAAATGGGTAACGACTCTAGCTGAGTCGACATGAGATGGAGTATTTCCATTGAACACTTTACGAGTTATATTCTAGTTGTGACTGATTCTTACGACATTGTGTGATTGTTCTAGAATGTGATAGGACAATCATCCTACTTTGATGATTGATCGTGTGTTTAATGTTTACTAGCACACTTTGTTGATTTGTTATTGTAGGCTTATTGTGACCTACTTGAATCATTCGTACCGTTATTGAATGTTGTTGTTGTGGTATACTCCCTACTTTGGAGTATGACCGTTTATTTTAAATGTCGAGTAAACATCTACTTGTGCATTGCATCGAGTCCAGTGGCATATGTGCATTTGGGGGTGTATTGACGCTCGGTTATTGCGGGAGCCGGGCTACGTAATAGCCGAAGGCCAATACATCGGCCATGCCCTACCGTTGGCCACGGTAGGGGTTTCTCTAGCCCCACGGTTGTACGGAATAAACGCAACGTGTATGTGTCGACATTTTTATATATCCGTGGGATACGAACACGGTCCCCGTGATATTTGTAAGTGGCTAGATCCGTATTTGTCTCGGGTCGTAGGGGATCGAGCGATACGTCGACGTGAATACGGAAAACGGTTCACAACGAGTACTTGTAGATCGTGCTTGACGCGATCGGGTACATTCATGTAGTTCGGGATACGAGCATCGGTCTCTTGTGATTTATGTACAGCGGCGGCATAATCATCTATTCTTTCTTTGGTCGATCCTTGATATTGGTGTATAGCAAGAGCAGACCATCATATACTATGGCTTCATGGAGCCATAAGGTCGGAAGTGTTACAAGGGATTCGGAGGTGTACCTCGAATCTACCATATCCACCTTTATGTGGTTACTTTACCGCTCTTATGTGCTTCCTATATAAGCGAATGTTGGTCATGATTTCCAACTGGTATGGGACGGTTGGCGATCATTGAGCCTCTGATATAGGGTTGGTTGCCTTTATATGCTCCTATATGTTTACTTTCCTGCTATATTGTTGTGCATAATGCCATGCCATATAGTCACACGTAGTAACTTGTTGATTATTGATTAGGTTAAAACTTTTACCAAGATTAGTGCATATAGAGTCTTGGTTTACTATTACATTCATACTTATAGCACCCAATACATTATAGTATCTTACGGAGTCTTTTAGACTCACCCAACAACCTCCTCAGTTTGCGGGTTAAGTTCCAAATAGCGAGTCTTGGAGCTTGGAGTTAGCAAGATGTATTTATATTGTCATTTCCTTCTAATTTCTTGTATTGTGAGATTGTGAGGTTCACTAAGTTATGTAAACTTAGTCTATGGGTAGAAATAGTTGTATTCGTTAGATTTGTATTTTGGTGCCGACTAGTGTAGTTGCGCCGGTTGTCGTACTATATTATTTTGGATTCCTGACTCGTGGTATTTAAGTATTATTGATTCTCCGGCTCGTGTATTTGGCCGTTGAGGTTTTAATTATTGGGTTTATCTTTAGTGTTATTCTCCGGCGTATTGTTTAGCCGTGGAGGTTATTATTATATGTTGGGATTCTTGATATTCGAGCTTTGAGGCTCAAGTTCATTTGTTACTCCACTGCCTTGTTGTTAGTATTCCGCTGCATCGGTTTGATCTTGAGCTGTTGTGGCTTGCTTTATTCTGTTTAGTTGTTGTTCGAGTTTTTGAAACTCACATTTTAACTTGTATTCCGCTGCATAGTTTTAGTTTTGGGCTTTTGTAACTCGCTCTCTTTGATTGTTCTTGTTAGTTTGGCGCACCGAGTTGGGGTTCAACATCGAACCCCGGACTCGGGTCGTCACACGAAATCTGAAGGTCAGGTCGTCAGAACAACATAACTGAACAACAAATAAAGCACATAGGATAATCACCCATACTTACTACGAAATATCAGATAAAATAAAATCTGATTAAATATAAATAAGTCTTCGGCGACACTACAGCCGGAACCCAACAACTAAACCACAAGTCCAAGACTTGGAAAATAAACAACTACAACAACACATAACCTCATCGGCCACAACATGTCAGAACAACAATATAAACCACGAGCCACAACATGCTCGGGAAAAGAACTAAAGCAGTAATAAGTTATACACACAAGCATGACATACACATGTCGGCTACCAAAAGAATAAGCAATGTTTGCAAAACACCAAGTACTACCCAAGTAAAGTTGATATAACTTTACATAACCAACGTCCTCACCAAAAGAAACATTACTAAGTCAAAAATCACCTTCAACTAATCACTAGCTTTTCGTCCTTACCGCGAACTGCTAGGCTGGCTCGGATCTAAGAAAAATATTTAAACAACAAACGGGGTGAGTCGAAACTTAATAAGTTACTAAATGCAACTACATGACATGGCATAATGCTCAAGCTGAAATCATAACAGGGTAATCACATTTATATACCATAACAAGCATGTATCATCACTATTGATATACAACGTATACAACTCACATAGCACCTTGATTTAACACATAAGTACTTGTAATTAAATCACGTTACAAATGATATTATTCTCTTTCTGCTTCGTCGCGTTGCTCCTGCAATACTGTTATGCAACGCAGCGGAAGCAATTGACAAAACAACACACAAAAGCAGTTGGGAATCGAAAGAGAGAGAGAGATTGGGGTCAACAGACTGTCGAAATTTTATTAGAGACTTACTTCTTTAAACGTTCTAGGTATACATCTATTTATACAATACAATAGAAAACCCTAAAACCGCCGCTATGCGGTCGCACTATGCGGCCGCATACGATTTACAAGATTACCATGCGGACGTACTATGCGGCCGCATGGTTTCCAAAATACTTACGCGGACGCCTTATGCGGCTGCATAAATTTCAGTGTTCCATGCGGACGCCCTATGCGGCCGCATGACACCCAAAAACCCGAATAGTCCGTACCGCGGGGGGCGCCGGCCTCTTGCCAGGACATCGAGCCATCACATCCAACAAATACATAAAAACAACAAAACGTGGACCGATACTCGTGTGGGATGTATCAGTATTCCATCGACTACACCAGCCGAAAACTAGCAAGCCAAAGTTGGGCGTATTGCTGCAATAATGGGGCTACATCTCAACTGTGCCCAACAGAAGAGGGTGTGTGATAACCGGCACGGCGATATATAGCGATCACAAACATTGATTTGTAAAGACTATAGGTCGTCCCACCAAAATGATAGTAACGACGACGCCAGCTGGGCTTACACAACACATAAACAGGTATTCTTACTCTACTCATAAAAATAACCGTCAAGTTCAAAAGTAGTGAACTAATTAACAAATAACATGTAAATTATATTATTATAGAATATGTGATCATCACACATAAAGTTCAAGAACTTTAAAACACAACATTAGAGCTAATTCACAAGTCTCTAATTTACCAGTATCAATTACTCGGAGGACCAAAATCCATATCAAACAAACTCTAATTTTCGTAGGATTTAAACATGTTATTCGGTAAGTGATACTCTAACTAAAAATCTATTTCTTAGAGTCTTTATAACACTTCTAAAAATCTGGGTAAAATTGTTATGTGCAAAAATTTTCAATTAAGTCTCTAACTTGTTCTTGAGTCAAATACCATGGTTGAGTGCTTAACATCACCATGCAACATCATTCAAACCCAATACTTAACACTTAACACATAAACATGTTATACATCTCATCATATCATTCAAACGTGGAATCATCAAGTAATCAAAATATGCATGTACATTATATATCAATTATGCAGCAAATTCTTAAGCATACATAAGGGGGTTAGTAACTTACCTTAAATGCACAATCAAATCAGGGAAAACAAGATCAAAGCCTTGCAAAGTTGTCTACTAGCCTTCTTTTACATATGCAAGGTCTTGGGTTGAGAATCAAATGGCTGAATTGAGAGAACACTCACTACACACACCAATCTCACATCACAGCACACACACAAACTCTCTCTATGAAGCTAGGTTCATTTGGGAGGAAATGAGGGTGTAAACTTATTCCTTAAAGTGTTTAGGAGCTGGTAGGGGGGTTTGACTGGGGTCAAGGGTCGTGGGAGTAAGTTGGTTCAAAATGTGTTTAAGTTACAAGTGAAATACAATTTTTTCGGGAAAGCAGAGTTACCATTCTGGTGACAGAGCGATCGCTCTGGGGCGAACCAGGGCGATCGCCTTGTTTCCAAAAAGTAAAGCGATCGTTTAGGGTGCGATCGCTCTGTGCCCAGTTTTAAAAACTTTGATAAAACACTCCAAATCTACTCCAAAATGATACCACTTAATAAATAAGAAATTCTAAGATTAAAATACAACCCAAACATGGCAACTTATCAATGTAGCATGTTATAACTGCAAATGTAATATTGTTCAAACATAATCAAGGTATGCATACGTGAAGAACAATATATATGTGAACCAAAATATGCATCAACAATATAACACACAATTGAACCCATCAAGACTAGTAAAACCCGGGTATTACACCCACACCCACACACACACACACACACACACACACACACACACACACTCTCTCTCTCTCTCTCTCTCTCTCTCTCTCTCCCTCCCTCTTACACACAAAAGAAATATTTTTTTGCTCTTTTTTTCATACATTTTTTTTTGCATTTTAGGTTTAATTTGCATTTGTTTTGCAATTTATATGTTAAATTATTGTTAGAGTTTAATTACATTTAATTTTTTTACAATTTGGTATTCAAATTTCGTGATTTATAACAAATTTACTTTGAAAAATTAATTTTTTTTAGGGCATAGTTGTTCGGCTTGGTGTTACCGAACACCCTTAGTAGTGTTCGGCAACCCTCTACCGAACACCCATTGTGGTGTTTGGCAGTCCCCTACCGAACAACCTTTTCTTAATGTTCTATTAAGGACATTTAAGTTAAAGTTTATAATGTTATTTTTATAATATTTGAAGGGAGTGTACTTAAAGCATTTGAGGGTGTGAATATTATTGCTCTTAACATAATTTTAATTTGTAATTGATGCTTCTTTCCAAAATCATCCAATCAAGGCAAGTAGGCGTACTATACGAACATGAATGAGGGATGACTGAGTTTTAGAGTTGGGTTTTTAGAAAAGTGTTAACTTCTCAAATTTAATCCCTTCTTTACACCCCTTTCGAGGCAAGATAAAAATAAATAAATAAATAAATAAAAAACTCACTATATGAAGTGAAGTAAATTGGTTATCACAATAATAAAGTATAAGCATTTCATAAAAAGGTGTAATTTCACAATGTACTACTCCGAACTTGTTTTTTACGACTATTTAATTTTTTTGGAAAATTGATTTGCATAGAGTAAAACAACGCATATTCATTCTGACACGGACGGGAGTGCTACAGAATAAGTCAAATAAATGGGAACAGAAATACTGAGAGGGTTTTATTGAATTTAGTTTAGTTTTTGGAAATATTACTCTTTTCATTTTAAAATATTCTTATTTCACAAATTAATTTTTTAAAATTATAAATTTATTCATTTATGTATTATTTAAACTTTATTAAATAATTTTTAAAAAAATTATTTTTTTACATTTAGTAAAGAAGAAAAATAAAACTATTTTATTTTATTTAGAACAATACTACGCTTATTTTTTATTTATTTTTTGGAGGCTCACCCATCTCGAGGCAAGCCCCATTGTAAGTCAATTTTTTACTAATAAGTCCCTCAAATTCTCTGAAATTCCCATAAAGTCCCCACCTCCAGAGGTGCCTAATATTAATTAGGGAGGGATAATCATCCACTCTAACCACAGGGAAATTCGAACCCAGGAATACTACGCTTATTGTCCCAATCAACAACAGACACATCCATAGAATTGCTTTGTGGGATTGTACTGTACAACCAACAGTCCCATAATAAGGAAATTCGGTGGATTGGTCAATTGATTAGGGAGGTTGCCCAAACATTTTTCTTTTACTTAAACGGGAATTGTACTTATTTTTTTGATTACTTTATTAAAAAAGGACAATTGCTAAGCAAAATATCTAGATCTCCTGATTAAAATATCTCGATCTCTGATGCAGACACTAAAAGCGTGGCATTTCGTGTGTACCAACTGGAAAGCGACACGTACAATCAAAGAAGACTGCATTTTCAACAGAAAACTAGCTGTACACCCATTTTTTATAAGTGTGAAATCACGCGCTTATGTATAAATGCACTTTCTTTATTTCAATTAAGCTGTGAGAATGTACAAACGCTGAGAAAGCGCGTAGAAAAGTAAATTGTAAAAGATCTTGTGGAGGTTGTTTCAGTTACATTTGCGGTAAAGAAGAATTATCAATGGCTTTGATTCGACTCTCAAAAAATGGACGGCTTAGATTATGTTAGACATAGACAGTGGTAACTAGTTTGACACGTATGACTAAGTGTAGGTAGGTAAGGAGTCTATAAATTGCATTGTTAATTTACATTAACCTCCCCTACACTTTTGCTTATTGCAGGTTCTTCTTATTCCTTGCCTATAATTATAGGACATTAGGAATATTATAGAGATGTTAAATGGGTTACGGCCCGTAGGTTGGCCCGTTTAAATCTAAAAAATTAGGGTTAGAGCTCAATATTTTTGGTTCGTTTAAAATCAGAGCTTTTTAGGGTTGGCCCATTTAACCCGCGGCCCGTTAGGGTTGGCCCGCCAGGTTTCAGGGTTGGCCCACCAGCCCGCATAATATTAATTAGGCCGTAAAAAATTTAGGAGATACGTAAAACAACCACCATGAGAATAAAACCAACAACCTTTAATCCAAAGTCAAACACATTTATCCTTTGCACTACAGGTCTTCTTTGTGTACTTGTGAATAAATACTAAATAATAAACAAAAATTTTGAAAAAAACTACTAAGTAGAGCTATTACATTATTTATTTTAAAAATAACAAGTTGAAAATTATAACACATCGATGTAAAAAAATGTCTAGTTTATATTTCTTTTGAAAAACATAAGAAACTATCAAAGTTATGAATGATTTATCGATTCACTATTTCAAAATATTGTTATATTATATCTTTACTCGTGGCCCGATAGTGACCCATTTAACCCGAAACTCGCTAGGGTTAGGGTTAGGTCTATAATATTAGTGACCCGAAAAAACTAAACCGTTTAGCCCACGGCCCGTTAGGGCCACAACCCGTTAGAGCTGGTCCGAAACCGCTAGGGCTAGCCATATATCCTGATGTTTGTCTTAGTGGGATGTCGTCGTTCTCGTCTCACTCTGATATAAGGAGTAGTGTCACATAAAGAGGGCTAGCTAGGTACATATTGTCAAAATCTCTCTCTCTTGATTAGCCCTTGGATTACGGTATAGAGCTCTTTCTATTTACGTATCATGTATTTTAATCATAACAATTTAATTTATCTTTAATTGAGCTTGAAAATAAAACTAACAATACTGCCAACGGACATTATAGTAACCTTCGATAGATTGATGTCTAGTCAGTTAAGAGCACATACAAAATTGAGCAGTTTCTCTTTTTTCGAACGATGTCAGCAAGACGGAGAGACTCATGAAAAACAAAAAAGAAATCAAGATGATACGATGTCCTCAATTAAACAACAAAATTTGAGGCATTGCTATCTCACAAGATGAAAGATCAACATGCCCTACATTGATTAGAGTATAACTTATCCTATGTTGAAGTGTTGGTGGCTTGGCGGGCTTATTTGAATTCTAAAGTTCCATGACTTGGGGGCGAAAGGAGATCGCCCCCCGCTCCCTCTCTCTAACAATAATACTTGAATCTTTTTTCTTTCGCCATATTTGTGTACTTTAAAAATAGGAGAACATTTTTTTCTATTTGTATCGTTATCCTATTTCTTTATAACTGTACCATTCATTGATGCTCTTTTTGCTTATATCAAATGCTTCGCATGCTAGCTATACCAAATACCCATATATTGATGCCTTAATTTTTCGTGTGCAACACTCCATCAACATTTTTCTTTAGGGCATAATAGGCAGACGAACGAAGTGCTAAAGTTGAAACCAAAGGTAAAAGTAGTTGTAAAATAACATAAAGATGAGGATTTATCTTCCAGGTTGAATTCTCATGTGGTGTGATCTTCACAGCAAAAACAATGAAATTTTACTCAAAATTATCAACGTTTTGTGGAATGTTTGGAAGGGCAGGAATAAGGGTACTGTTTTTGATTGAAATTAATGCCATGCCAATTCAATAAGTCATGAAGCTAATCAAAGGGAAGGAGATGGATGGAATGGCAAACTAATGACACAAGCCAGCTGAAAGACAAAGACAAATCATGATATATATATATATATATATATATCATGATATATATATATATATATATATATATATATATATATATATATATATATATATCAACCATTTGGAACAACAGCCCAAACAACCAAACTAGGCCTAAACTTCATGAAGCTCTAGCTATGACAAGAAGAAACCAAATCAGAACAGGCCTGCAGGTGATCAAGAACAACATGAAGAGAAGAGGAACAAGAAGATATATAGAAGATCAACTCAAAAAAATAGCCTCTCTCTAGCACAGAGGCTTGCTGATCATATGCACGATAGATACCGATAATTACGGATGGAGCTTGGAAGACAGATATATAGCAAATGGAGTGCATGGGATCGCCGATTGGGATAGTTGAAGATGACGAAAGGAATTGCATTTCTGGAGGATATTTAAATAACAACTTGATCATTATACTCTAAACTTTAATTTGTTCATTAATGTCACACTAATTTTTCTTCAATTTCATTGCGCACTTCTACTAAAAGTAAAATTGAAGTCTTTTATTTTTTATTTTTTATAATACCCAAATGCCCTTCAAAAAAAGAAAAATAGTACTCATCTGAATAATAACTATTCACAATTTATTCCAAAAGTACAACCTCTAATAACTACATATTATTATGAATTTATAATAATTTTAAGAAGATTTAAAGTTGATTGAAAAAAAAAAAAAAGCACTTGCAATTGCATTTGCTATGTGTACTAGTAATAACAAAGCAAACTCAAATACACTTATGGTAACAGTTTGTTGTGCTTGGCTTTGGTTATTATTATTATTATTATTTTGGTCAACTTTATAATAATTAAATGAAAATTAAGAGAAAAGAATAAAAAAAAGATTAATGAGAGAAAAAGTATCAAAATTGAAAAAAAAAAAAAACACGGCACAATATAATACATCTATGCACAATGAATCTTAAAAGTGATTTTGGTAGATGACTTTGATTTAGGTTCATTCTTTGAATTTGAACTTTCTCTTTTGATTTTATTGTTTATTTTTAATTTTCTTTTAAATTATTATAAAAAAAATTTTAAAAATTGTACAAAACTAAAATCACCGCAATCAAAATTGCAAATTCAAACACATAATAGATCTCAAACTCAAAGGGTGGATAATAAGAGTTAACACTTCCTATTATGGCAAAAACTTGAGTGCGGCGGCTGCACCAGGACGTCAACATGGGAACAAATTCAAAATAAGAGGTGCAAAAGATTGCCAATTTTTCTCAGATCCCACTCAACTCATACTCAGTCCTCATACACAACCACTTATATTTAAGTAAGTCTAATTGGTTAGAACACCGCGTACAAACAAACTTCACTTCACTTCACTTCCTCAGTGTACACCTTTATCGAGTTAATAAATACTCCTTCCGTCTTGCTTAAAGAATTCACGTTTAAAAAATTTACTCTCTTCGTTTCAAGTAAATAGTCTACTTTTAATTTTTTTTGGTCAATTTAGTTAAAGTTTGACCAAAATTTATATAGATTTATTTATTTTTACAAAGTTATGAAAGTTGTAATCTATAGTGTTATTAATATAGTTTTTAATTAATAAAATTTTATTTCTTAAAATATAAATTAAGTATGTAAAATTTTGATTTGATTTAGTTACATGTTGACTTTTACAAAAAAAAGTGGACTCCTTCTGTGGAACAAAGGGAGTAATAATTAAAAAAATTATATAATTAGCATTAGAATTTATCATAATTACAAAAATGCTTGACCATAGTTAATAACTTAATATGTTTATACTTCCATGTGAAGCGTAAAATTATAAAAATTGTAAACATGATTTTTGAAAGTAGACTCTTTATGTAAAATATCCATACTTTTTTGTACTAAATAAAATACTGTATTTCTTTCTTTAAAAAAAATATTCTAAAATAAATGTTTTCTCATAAAATTATTAAACTCACTATTACTATTTATAATATTTCAATGTATACTTACAATATTACTAATAATATGAACATTAATGGTATTCATGTATATATAATAATTACTCTATCCCGGCCGTAATGAGTCTCTCTTATTAATTTTGAACCAGTTTTAGAAAACATTCGACTTTGAGTTTTTTTTTAATTTTTAAATATTCTTTAGTGGTGTAAAATTAATAAGGTCATATCATTTATATCTCAGAATTAAAAAAGTGTTTTAGACACTTCGTCAAATATTTTTTTCTACATAAAATAGAAAATTTTATTTCAAAACGTTCAAAAATAGGTCATAATATTGGTTTTGAGACAGCCGGAATACTAAGATGACCGTAAAATTATTTTTCTTAATTTTTGTAAAAAAGGAAAAACTGAAAATAGGACACTCACTCAAGATGGAAGAAGTAGATTTTTGTTAGTACTCTTGGCATCCAAAAGTTCATTTTTAGTACTCCCTCCGATTCCTAAATTATTATTTTTCTTTTCTTTTTTGTTAATCTCAAAATAATTATCTTATTTAAAAAAAATTTGACATTATTTTTATCATTTTATCTTTACTTTTTGTGATATTTCACATCGGGTAGATGTGAGACTTGTGTGTGCCTTATAAGTGGCCACCCACTTGCCAAACCTATCCATGACTTTTGGGTGGCTTGTGGTGGGCCGGTTGACCTAGGTGTTTAGTGGGCCGGTCATAGGCTATGCGTGGCGGGCCGGGCGGGCTCGGGTCATTACAAATGGTATCGAGCGCCGGCCGAAAATGTGTTGGAACACATCGCCGGTCGATCCTTGGACCTCCTTTGGGTCTTGACGAGCGTCGATGATTCAAGTGGGGAGATTGTGATATCCGCCGGGACTTGTGTGTGCCTTGTATCCAACACTACCCACGCCAACCTATCCATGGACTTTTGGGTGGCTTGTGGTGGGCGGTTGACCTGTCTTAGTGGGCAGGTGCGTGGGCTATGCGTGGCGGACCGGAGGGCTCGGATCGTTACACTTTTTCCTACTTTAATTATGGCCAAATACATAGACATTAAAAAAAATTATACATTATACCAATATTAATAATCAAGTCAATTATTTTTTTTAATCTGTGTGCCGGGTCAAACAAGACAATAATTAAAGGACGGAGGGAGTAGTTTTTTTAACAAATATTCCCTCCGTTCCACCAAAAGAGTTCATGTTTGAAAAATCTAATAATTAAGAGATATATTATTGTCATTGAAGTTAATCATAATTACAAAAATATTTGAGGATAGTCAAGATGTTTATAAAATATGCGTGGAGGATAAAGTTGAAATGTTTATAGAGATTGTAGACATAAAATTTTTTTTTTCTTGAAAGAGTAGACATAAATTTTTAAAGTGAACTCTTTAAGTGAAACGCCCCAAAATAGAATAATAGACTCTTTGTTTGAAACGAACGGAGTATTTATCTTTGAACGGATGGAGTATAAGTGTATATTTTTTGGTTTCCCAAAGTATTATCGAGCCTAAAAATCTAAAACTAATCCCCAAGTTACAGTTGAATACTAAAAGCGTGTATTTCTCTCAAAGAAAAGTTTTTTGTATACATAAAAGCACAAAACCAAACTCTCTTGGTTAAACAAGGAAATTGGTAGAGCAACACAATCCGTTTACATATTTAATTTACAGCAAGTATAGTAGTATTGTATAGTACAACTATCGATACATTTGATATTTTTATTGAACAATATTTTAAAACTTGCTATAAATAAAATTTGTTTCTATAGCATTGCTCCGTTTAAAATAAAAAAATAATATAGTAACAAAATTCGTTTACAGATTTGTTAAATGTATACAGCGACTAGAATAGGAGGTAAACAAGTAGTAAGAGCATTCACAGCAGTCACACCCAATACCACATTCTAAACACCTCGTTTTCTGTTTCAGTTTCACTTTTTCAATACTCTAAAAAAGAATTCACTCCAACAAGCACTCTCTATACGACTCTCTAAAAATTTAATCTCTCTCTTCTTAACTAATAACAAACCTAACTACCATTCTATCTTCCCTTTTTTTTCATTTATATTTCTCACAATCAGAATGAAATATTTTATATTTTAATTATATTCTATTAAAAATATGTTATATGTTTTAATAAGTTTAATTACTTTATTATCAAAAAATATATGTCAATCTAAGGGGTAATTTATGTTTAAAAACCTTTTTTCTTTGTTCTCTCATATATTAAGTACACATAATTTTTTTGGTTAAAAAGAATTCGCAGTTAATTCACAAATTCCATATAATAAAAAATGTATCTTTCTATTTAATTGATAAAGTTTATAATGATAACGTAACAAAAAAAAAATAAAAAAAAAATATATATATATATATATGAGTTGCTTGCAACGACATGAACAATAATAAATAAAAGAGGTGATATGATTAATTTTCAAAAGTTATATATATTTTTTCTTGAAGTAACAAAAATAAAAATAGTCAAATTTTGATCACTCAAGTGATACTATTTATCTAAAAGTTCCTCTATATTTAAAGGGTAGTTTGTTTAATTTTAGCGAAAGAGGGGGAGGTAGAGTGTCCATTATAGGATCAAGTGGGGTAAAAATCTCTAAATTTAATTTTAGAGAGTTGCTAAAAGTAACCACGGTAGTTGCTCTAAGATACCCCAGTCCAGTGTGCAAGGGAAGGTGGGGTTTGGCTTTAAGGCCAACAGCACAGGAAGCGCCTTTTAAAGATTTGGTGCATCGAAACTCTTTTGGCCGCACTCGTAACCGTATCTTTCTCTTTCAACCATTTGTCGGCCGTGGGTTTAGTACTCCTATTATTTATTTAAATCTCCGCACGTGTGTTATTTACTCCAACTCATTTCTTTAACTCGGGTACTTTTCCATTTCTCCCAAAAAATAATTCTGTGAGAAGAAGACGGCTTTTTTGGTTGGGCATTTGGCCCAACGATTAGGCCCAAACGCCCTCTTGGAGGTAAACAAGTTTGCCCGCTTCAGTTATTTCGAATTTTATTTACTCCATCCGTTCCGGATAAATGTTTCTAAAAATATTTCTTTGGGACGGAGGGAATATAAGATTTTGAGAAGATAAATACAACAGTCAGTGTGGTCTCATATTCTGGTCGAGTCTTGGAAAGAGGAAGGTAGATGAATGAACCAAGTCATGACTAAGGTGCTATGTAGGCGTACGTTTAGTCCTAGCTTAATAAATAGTCAAATCTCAAGATGATTTAGTCCAAACGTTGAAGCTTTTAGTGCTAATTTTAGGCATATTGATTTCAACTTTTGAACTTCCCACAAGCATCATGCTCAATTCAAGCTCTTGGTACGTCTGATGCTGGTTTGGCTTCAAAAAAGAAAAAATAAAGTTTGTCGAATATTGAAATTTGTTGAAAGTGATTGTAATAACCCTAACATGCCATTCTCAAAATTTCATCTTGATAAGTGCACGATATTTTCTTTCTAGTTTCATGTTTATTAGAACGCTTTCGGTAACGTGATCCATCATAGCAGCACGATAAAATTGAGACATATCTTAAAAGAGGTTTAGAACTACGATGAAATTTGGGCCGGTCTTCTTTGATGGATATTCAACCGCTTTAGTATTCTTTACTTTTTTTCAACTGAAAAAAGATACTTTTGTAGAAAATGTCGTCTATGCCCTTAAGAAACACGAACAGGCACGCGATGCATCGCAATACCAAATCGATGTATCACAATTTCAAGGCCGATGCATCTCGATTCAAAATTAATGCATCGCGATCTATAAACCGACAAAAATGCACTTTTGGGGGAAAATGTCGTCTATGCCATTAAGAATTCAAACAGGCATGCAATGCATCGCAATTCCAAGTCGATACATCGCGATTTCAAATTAATGCATCGCGATTAAACTTTTGATCGTCTGTAACATAAGATGCATCGCGTGCGGCAACGATTGCTGAGCTGCTAGAGGAGTACAAAGTTGTGATTATATATATATCAAAAATAAATATTTACGTATAAATTTCATCTTCATATTGGTATGAATCTGCATTTTACGTGAAGTTACCATTGACGCGAAAGAGGAGGGATAATAGAGAGAGTTTGTTGTGGCAATGGAGTTGCCGTCGCCGGAGAAGACGACAGAGATGAGAGTTTGTTGACCTGGATGCCGTGAAAGAAGAGAGAAAATGAGAAGTGGGCAGGGGGTTAGGTGAGGAGGGAATCATTCTTTAGGTTGTTGGGGGGGGGGGATTTAAGGAACCATTTATTTATTTATCCACCAAAGTGGACTTTAACGGCTTGAAACAAATATAGTGGACAGTGGACTTCCTCTTAGAACTATTTTGAGTACACCTTGCATGATTTAATATCTTGGTTTATAATTTTGAACTTTCTCTCTCTTCAGTCCGACAAGCTTTCTCTCTATTTGTCTCTTACTTTTTTTTTAATTATTATAAAATAAAAATCCAAAATCTAAAATCAAGCCGTTAAATCACGATACCAAACACAACATAAATTGTTTTCAACAATTCGGCTAATAGTGTGGATTGAATTATATACTTCATCCGTCCCAAAATGAATATCTATTTTTAGATTTTCACAAAAATTAAGAAAATTAACTTTTAAGCTATTTTAATAGCACATGTACATAAATACTCTTATTGTCTATGTTATAGTTATATTATATCATTGTAAGTGAACTCATGTATATGATAGTTAGTAAATGGGAATTTAATGAATTCATATACCACATCATTGCCGACTTATAAAACAAAAACCTCAAACCTCTCTCCACTATCAAAAACTCCTAACAACTTATAAAGAAAAAAAAAATGTGGAAAAAGTTGCATTATGGTTGGCCTAAATATAAGCATTTATTTTGGGACGAATGGAATAATTCTTTATAATGAGTTTCATCATTAGACATAGTCATTAATCTATATATATATATATAAAAGCAGGATAGTTTCCAATTCTGGAAAGATCCCGCCAAAAATCACTTTCCAAAATGAACACTATCCAGGTTTAGCCTTGCACACGGTTTTGTGCTACAAATCCAGCGAATTTATTACACATTAATTACATTATTTGTGATAAATTGTTTGAATTCTGTTTACACACGGTTTTGCTTCAAAACCACTCTCAAATTTGTCTACAGGTACAGATTCATTGAAATACTAACAATGTCTTGGAATATGAACAGCCAGGGTATTGATTACACATGTTGAGTGACTATTTAATAGATATAGTCTTACTTTTGAAACCTGAGTATTTCTTTTTGTTTGAAACACGAATATTTCCCAAACATCACTTCAACATCAATGCATTCCTTAAAAAAATCCTCCCATTAGCAGTTGAGTATCAAAAGTGTAATAGTACCCAGACATCAATCCAACATCCGTATGAGTCACTGATTTGTTCTCTTTTCCTCCTATATGAAACTGCCAATCTTCTTTCCCACCAGAACAAATCAGTATTATCGACGTGGTTGCTGATGGAGGCAAAAGCAGTGGCTGTGGTGGTGCAATGGAGTCAAATAGTGGTGGTGGTGGTGAAATCCAGTGTGAGTTTGTCAATGGCACCCAGACAAGCTTGATATGTCTATCTTCATTAAGCAATGATTTTATAATTTGTCATTGTATAAACTGTTAGCAATACTAATATTTTAACATATCAAAGTACTTCTTCATCCTCTTTATCTAATAATAGTGATGAAGTTATGTTAAAGCTTTTCAAGAAATCTGTTTATAGATCTGGCAGAATTACAGAATGATGAAAGTTATAGAAAACTGATATTTGAAATTGGAATATATTAAGTAGCCTATGAATAAGTTAGAGACAAATAGTACTTGATATGAATAAGAAATTTCAAAACTAGGGAAAACTTCTTAAATTTTTTGTTTCAACCACATTGAATCCAAATCAATTAGTAGCCTAACAAAAGCATCTTTAATCTCAGCATTATTATTTGTACCTCACTCTATATCCCTATATACCACAAAAGTTCACTTATAAGCAACATTAAGTCCACATATAACCACCCCATCACATGCATTTACATTTACTTACTTGCTTAGCTAGCTGCTGCATAGAAGCCCCTTTCTCTTTTATTCATGTCCATTTCAACCTACTTAATTCCTTCCTTGAAATTTTCTCCATCCTTTCTCCTTCTCCTTCTCGGGATTTGTAAATCAGAAAAACTGAAGGTGATATATACCAGCTCATACTAGCAGTTGCTTTCTTCTAATTATTTGCAAAATGACAAATACAAAATGGTTTTAGTTTTTAAGTCCACATATAAACAAAACAGGAATGAAAAACAATTGCATAATTAAAATTATTCAAATTTCCCTAATATAGTATCTCCAACAGTACGCATTGGGGAGATGAAATATCTGCAAGCATTAGGGAGATAAAACATCTGCACGCATTAAGGAGATAAAACATTTGCACGCCTAGGTATTTGTTTGTAACAATATTTGAAGTTTTTCCGATTATCTAACAATGATATTTTATTATAAGTTTTTTCAGTAACATTATTATATAGATATATATATATATATATATATATATAAAGAACCCACCATCTATCTTTTTTACTTTTCCTCTTCTTTTAGATCTAAAATTTCAAAGTTACGGAACATTTATGCTCTTTAACTTAAACCAGTCATCAAACTAATTGTTTACAGAGTTTTGGACACAAGCAGCAGAGGTTTACGTATCATCAACTCAAAATGTAAACTGTGGATATTTTCGAACCAAAGCAAGTCTGAAAATTACACAATCTTCTGATATCTCAAACAAGCGCAAAATCAATAGTAGTTTAACCAAAGTTTAGTTTTTCTATACATATGCTGAAAATTTTCTACTTAATTTCTTAAAATTTTAAGCTCTTAATCTTCTTTTGTATTATTTGCTTTAATTTCGTATTAGTTCAAAACTAAATTTATTACTTCGAAGGTAACTGAAATCAGAAATTATTTCGTTTGTTTAAGGAAAAATGAAAATATTCTATTTTCTAATGTTTGGTAAATATTTTGAAAATGTGTTGGAATATTATTTCAGGTGTTTGGAAAACACACTGAAAATGTGACAATTAACACTATCGCATACATACAAAAATTGTTCTTTTTAGAACTTAGAATTAATATGTAATTCTTTCAAAATTGCTAATAATTTGAAAAATTAATATGTATTCATAGCAGGTTAAAAAAATTTATACAATTTTTTTTTTTTAGAAATTGTTGTAAGATAATCCAATATTCTATTCATTGTGTAATTGTGTGTAATAATTTATGTGTATGATCAGGTTTAACTTTTGTATAAACATTAGTAAATATTGCTTAGTTGAACGGAAGAGGAAGAGGAAGAGGAAGAGGAAGAGGAAGAGCAAGAGCAAGAGCAAGAGCAAGGGCATACATCTGTGTGAACTTACCATCTTGGTTGATTAAACAAATTTTTTTTTGTTTAAATGTAAAAGGCCAATGATGGTATACTAAACAAGTTGTGTAATTTTTTTAGTATGTAAAAGAAACCATAGAGTCATTTTCAAATTAGTCATTTTTGTGTACCGTTTTTCAACAATACTGTAGAAATCCTTTCAGAAGTAAAATGCCACTCCTTCCGCCACCTAAATATACTGTAGTTTCTCTTTACTTACCTATTGATAATCAACATAATTTAGCATTAAAATTATAATTAACATATATTTATTATTTTTAAAATAATAAAATTTTAATTATTGATACAATATAAGAATATTATTTGCAATTTTGAGGAAATGGTTAGAATAAGTAGACTTTTATAAAATTTTGATAAAAGTTGATCAAGTAGACCAAACAAGGCAAAGTAAGACTATATATATGTGTGTATGAAACGGAGGAAGACATCCCCATTCTCATTGGTATGTCTTGATTTTAAGACCATGAAATTGAAGGAAAATAAATAAATAGTAAAATGGACATCAAAAATAAAATGAAAATCACAGATTGTACCTGAGGTGGATGAGGGAGGGTCGGAGATGTGGAACATCCTGTATCGGAAAAAGAGATGGGTCAGCTTATCTGTAACTCGGTCTCCTCAATGGTTCATTTGTGGATTATTTTATGTATAATCAATCGTTGATTTAATAAGCTTTCCGGACCCTGATTACAGAGAATATAAGGGAGAATGGGTTTGTGGAGAAAAATAAGCAACTCTTTCTGGTTTGTGTTTTTTCAATTTACGTTTTGTCGGTGAGAAGAGAGGTGCTAAATACTGGTTTGGGGGAATGCTAACATCGAAAATCTCACTTTTCAGGAGATGAAAATCGATGCTAGATTAGTACTTTCAACATAGCACTTTTAGGTCTGTGTTAAGCTAACTTTTGGATTAAAATGACGAGATCTGAAAAAACAGTTGAACATGTGAATATTTAAAAAAAAAAAAAAGCTACATAAGATTTTATTTTTCACATCCAATTTAAACATTAAAATGTCCAGAAATGTGAAAAAAAAACTCATGAACGTGTACTATCTTTTTCCTAAAAAATTGATCTGAACTGTATTCATCAAAGAATTAAATTTGGATGAATGTCTTGAAATCGCACCAAACTTAGATCTAAAAATATATATATATATATATATATAAAACAATCGAAATAACGGGAAAAATTGAATCTCATCCGTTTCAAATCCTCTTTACAAAAAAAAATATTTGATTTTCCGTCAGATGTGAACATGTATGTCTAAAAAAATCATTTGATTTGATGAGTATTTTAAAACGGTGACAACTTAGATTTGAAAAAAAAAATGTCAAAAATTGAAACGAATTAAATAAATTAAGATTGAGATATTAGAGGAGAGAAGGCCTTTCAAAGATTTTGGAGAAGAATAGAGGGGAGGGAGATTTGAAGATCTGGTGGATGAAATGGGAAGAGGGTGGGAGGCGGCGGGTGAAACCCTAGCCCTGGGGTTTTCAGTTTGAGTTTCCAAGCCTAATAGAATTTAATTGTTGTTATTGGGTTAGTTTGGGCTAAGGTATAATGGGCGTTTAATTTTAAATTATTTTCTTAACTTAATGCATTACAAAAAGCTAGATTTGTATAGTTTTAGGTAGTACTTAATTTTTTTTTGGGCTTTTCCTAGACCCAAAAAAAATTAAACAGTGTGTACAATGTAAAAATTTATTTACCATTTTTAATTTGAATTTTCTTTATTATTTTAATTATTTTTAGTAGGTAGAAGGCAGGTGGGCATGTCTGCTCTTCTATTTATCTTAACCGATTTGGGCTTCAGTTGTATTGAGGCTTACAAAATATACAAGCTTTATACGAGTATTTTATTCTTTTAATATATATGCGGTCCTTACTAATATTATGGGCTATTTTAAATTCACTAAAATTAAAAATGCACCTTTTCGATGCACGGGTCTAAATCAATATTAATAAAATAATTAATAACTTTAACGCTAACAAAATAAGGAAGCCAAGTATTATATAAATAAAAATTTGAATTATTGTCTAATATAGGGTTCTTTTTGAAAATCTATTTTTATTCATTGTCAGTTGTATATGGTTTTGTCTAGGGTTACTAATCCTAGCAGCTTTCGAGTTTTAACATGTTATAGTGATAGTTGTCGTCATCAATGTTTAACGACCAATCTTTGTATTTAAAAAATATTTTAAAATTATAATACATTTTTTTATTTATGTAATTATGTATTATTAATTTGTTTATTCTAATCTTAATTTTTATTATTAAAGTTACTTTATAACTAATATTTGCTTATATTTTTATCATTAAAGTTATAATATAATTTAAATTTTATCAATATAAACCGTGCATCGCACGGGTGCATTTCTAGTTCTGTTAACAACAAAGAAGTTCTTGTATGAGGTTTTATTCTACCGGAAGGAATACAGAGCAAGAATTAAATCTGCTACTTTGTTTTCAATTTTATTATGATGGCCTAGCCTTTTTTTTTTTTTTTGAGTAAAAGTTCGTTTGATCGTCTGTTTTGGTCAAAATACAGGAATCAAATACAGTTTATTTGTAAAAATTAAAAAGCTCTGTTTTATAAACGCTGTAATTTGAAAACATTACGTTTTGAAAATGTTACACCAAACGGGCTCTAAATGATATCAAGTGTTTTTTTATTTATCCTCCCATCATATTCAAACTCTTAAATTCAAATTGAATGTTGGGATCGAAGGACAACATTGTTCTAGTCATTCTTATTGAAATCAAAGAGAAAAATAAATAAATTATTGTACTTAGATTTGAAGACGCCTTAAATTTATTTTTGTCATCTTATTAATTTTTTTTTTTGACACAAATATTGACGTGTCAATAACTGTAATTTCATGCCACTTATTCAATTTAACACACAACACTAAGTATTCGTGCTAAAATAAATAGAAAAATTTAGTAAAATGAAAAACAAAAAGAGTGTTAATAAAACTCCGTTTGTTTCAAGGAAAATAACTTTCGGAAAAATGATTTCTGGAAAATAGCTTCCGGAAAATGAAAAGGTTCTATTTTTAGGCGTTTGGTAAATCTTTTGAAATTATGTCGAAAAATATTTTCCGGTGTTTGGCAAACATATAAATTTTTTACGGAAAACATGAATACATATAAAAAGTTATATCTCTTTGTCCTAAAATTAGTGTCTCCTATTGAATATACATTTATTTTTAAAAAGTTTTTTACTTTAAATAATTTCTTTAGTAACCCCAACTACCACTAGTGGTATTAAATCAATGGGGTTCATCTATTTTTCAATCTTACAAATAACAATAACATAATTGATAATTGATTTGAAAACACATTTCAAAAAGAAAAGAAAAGAAAAGAAAAGAAAGAGTTAATTGTTGTGGCCCACTTGTGGGACGTCCCGAAATGAAATAATAGACATTTATTTTAAGATGAATGAGGTATTTAATTATTAAAATTGAGTAGTGTAAAGGTGATATTAGACTCCAGTTCCAGCCTCAAATTAAAAATTCTATGATCTTAAACATTATACCAGAAGCTTCATGTACTCTTCAACCAAATATTTTATTTCGTGTAATATTATCTTTAAAAATTAAAGTATTAAAAAAATAATTTTAAATTTTAAATCAACGCACTAAAGAATTTCAAACAGGATATATATATATATATATATATGTATATATAACATGTTCACTCTATATTAGTATTTCTAATTAAAATATTAAGTTAAAATATTTTCGAAATTCAACTACTTGAATCTGTAATATTATTGTTATTTTCTCGTTTCAAAATGAATATTTACTTTTATTTGTGATCGTGAAAAAAAATGAACATTTATTTTGGGACGAACATAAATATATTTTTCAATGTTATAAAAGTTTTCATAAATCTTGACAATATCAACAAAAAGTATATAAATAAAACTTTGTTCATAGAATCACTTCAAAATATTACAATTATTTTTCTTGAATGAAAAGTTAGAAATAAATATAGCACATCCAAATGTGCAAAGGTGATATTAGGAGAAAATTTGAATGAGCAAGTTTTGGAAAATGACTTACGGAAATTGAATCCGTAAGTCATTTTCCTGAAAAGAAAGCTTCATTTTTCGTTGACTTGTAAAACATCTTACATTGACTACATTTTTCAAATGTTACCAAACACCGGAAAATAAGGAAAACGTTTTTCGAAAATCATTTTCCGTGAAATAAACGGAGCCTTTAATATTCAAATACAATTATAATGGTATAGGCCAAAACTAAAGATAAATTAATTGATGCCTGCATATTACTAGGGGAAAACTACACAAATGGGCCCTGTAGTTTTAGGGTTTTTTGCATTTCGTTCCTGTGCAAAAAAATTTTTGCCAGTCGTCCTTGTACCAACCAATTGAACGCAATTGGTCCTTCCGTCTAGTCCCGTTGTATTTTGTTTGTTAAGTCAGTACCCGTGCATTTTGGACGGGGTAAAATAGTCATTTTGCTTTTGAAAGTACATGGACCAATTGTGTAGGCGGGAACAATTGGACCCATATCTCTCAATAAAGAAGCAGCTCTCCAGTATAATAAATAAGACGCAATTGAGATCCATGGACCTAAAATTGAAGAAATTAATGGAGGTTTATTGTCACTGTGTAGTTAAAGTTGTGATGTTAACTTCATGGACTGACTTCGGGCAGAAGGTTTTGGATATGTGCTAATTGTTTGGTAAGTATTCCCTCATTTCTTCAATTGATTATAAAATCTCAATCCCCATTAACGCATTCTTTTTCATCTTCGTTTTTGACTAGTAGCATCCATGTGAATTTTTCCTTTGATTCAATCCACCAATGTGCTATAAGGCTGTGGAGATTATACTAGGGTTGATTCGTAGGATTAGGGAGTATGAAGCTGTAAAAATCGATGGAGGCAACCAAAGAAGATAGGGGAGTACTCGGAAGTTTTTGTGGGTATGCCTTGTCATAGCTTGGGTGATTCTTGCTTGGATAATTTTTGGAGATGAAGGAAGCAGTGGTGACTCAAGAAAATTTCTAGCCATTAGTGGTCAGTAGGTTAATCCTAGTTATAAAACAGCTCTGTTATGATTTTTTTTTTTTACATAAAGTGTTGGTATTCGGTTCCTAAAAGCTTAAGCTTAATCCTAGTTTGTGATAGTTTGAAACCTCAATTTTGGTTTTGAATAAGGTTGTCAAAGTTGATGTTGCATTTATTCTTTATGCATAATCTGTTCTACTATGAACTTCAATGGAGAAGTGGTTGGTTTGCCTTTGTTTGAAACCTCAATTGTTTGATATTTGATTTTGATAACAATGTTGCTCTACTTTGTTCCCTCTATTATTCACAAATACAATGAAAACAGAAGCAATTTTTGTAATCACCTGTATTGAAACTAAATGCAATGAAAACAGAGATTGAAACAAATAGAGGAGTCATCACATCCTTTTAGCATTCACCAAAACAGGACTACATTCACAGAAATATGAATTCATTCACAAAACCAATTAAAATAGAAGTAATGAAACAAGGCTATTACATTCACATAAATATGACTTCATTCACATCCTCTTGACTTTCACCAATGTTGACAAAAGTAACAGATGAATATTCACTTCAAGGCTATTACATTCACAAAAGTAGGAATTCAATGTTAAGGAAATTACATTCACAAAAATAGGACTTCACAAAATAAGTGTTTTCCAACATTATATAAAACTTCACAAAATAAGTGTTTACTAATATTAAAATTCATCCATCACCAAAAGAAATAGATTTCATCCACATTCTTGCTTCACTTTCTAGGCAGCTTCCTCTTCTTTGCACCAACATGGGATTCCAAATCCACCCTAGTTATACAATTCTTTCCCTTGAAAGTAAATCTTGGAGGTGGGAAATGGCTTGAATTAGGTTGGGACTGTGGTTGGGAAGCACTTAATGGATTCCCTTCAGCCCTATTTTGAGTTGGTTGGAAAGCACTTAATGGCCTTTTTGATGTTGTTGCACCCTTGCCTTTTGCAACACTGTTTCTTAGTCCCTACAAAGTGTAAATTGGATAGCCTTAACCAAGATTTAGCAAATGCAAAAATAAAATAAAATACATATACAATATTGTTACCATAGATGATCTTCCTGCATCCAGCTGCAAATCCTGCTTTTAGTGGCCCCAAACAACAGTAGATCCTCTTGAATTTTCTTTGATTTGGTGCATTCACATACTCCTCAGATCTAAGTTCAATTTTCATGGTTAAGTTGAGATTTGTTCTCCTAATCTCTGCACAGTAATCCCATAGTAAACCAAACTGTTCTTAATGATTTCCATGGTTTAACTCATCTACAATCCCCTAGTTTTGTCATTTTTCACTAAATGAATATCTCTCCTATTCTTTATTGAGTATTCTTTTAATGCCATTTTCACCTCTTCTACATTTGAAAACCTCAAAGACAACTTGTACTGTGGATTTCTCAAGTCTTTTTCAGGTTGAAAGTCTAATCCTCTATGCCTTTGTCTGTGCCCATCATCATCAGAGCTTGCAATGCTCTATAAGTCATCAGAGGATGCATAGTCAGACTCCACATCTATTTCTTCACCATAAAATATTTTTGACTTCCCCTTACCATTATAACCTTTCTTATCTTTCACACCAACCCTCTTTTGGTTCTGTTTGTACTAATACTTCTCCTCATGCATTATCTTCTTTTCTTACTTATGATCAGTGCTCTTGTTGCTACAAGAAATATCTTGCCAATATGTCTCTTCTTTCTGAACCACACACTTATAACCAAGTTGTGCAAGATCCTCTTTGGTGTAAAGCTATGGAACTTGAATTGCAGGCCTTGGAAAACAACAACACTTGGTCTGTACAACCATTACCTAGTCATATAAAGATTGTGGGATGTAAATGGGTTTATAGAATCAAGTATAAACCAGATGGTATAGTTGATAAGTATAAAGCAAGGTTGGTTGCAAAGGGGTTTACACAAACTGAGGGCTTGGATTTCTTTGAGACTTTTGCTTCTGTTGCCAAGATGACAACAGTAAGAACTTTACTTGCCTTGGTTGCTGTTAGAGGGTGGGCTGTTACACAGATGGATGCGTCTAATGCCTTTTTGCATGGGGATCTTCATGAGGAAGGTATTCATGGATTTACCTCCGGGGTATTGTCCTTTACAGACTTCAACTTTTGGACCACTGGTTTGCAAACTTCTGAAGTCCTTGTATGGCCTCAAACAGGCTCCAAGGCAATGGTTTCAAAAACTTTCATCCTCTCTTGTCTCTTTTGGTTTTGTCCAATCCCACAGTGATCATTCTTTATTTACCATGGTGAAGGGATCTTCTTTTCTGGTGGTACTTGTTTATGTTGATGATTTGATTTTAATTGGTTCTGATAATTCCTTAATTGCAGCTTTAAAGGTTCATCTTCATAAGGCTTTTAATATCAAAGGCTTGGGTCATTTGAAATACTTTTTAGGCCTTGAGATTGCTAGGAATGATTGTGGTATTTATCTTCATCAAAGGAAGTATGTGCTCGCTGGACATCTTAAAGGATACTGGTCTTGAAAATGCTAAGGTTTCTTCTATTCCTATGGAGCAACATCATGGTTTGTCATCTGAAGTTGGAGATTTATTGCCTGATCCAAACAAATATGGAAGACTTATTGGCAAACGATTTATCTTCTGTGACTAGACCTGATATCTCTTATTACGTCCAAATCCTTAGTCGGGTTTATGTCCGGTCCCGGGTTCCTCATATGACCGCAGCTCTTAAACCGGTCGGGTATTTGAAGGGTACCATTGGGCGGGGCTTGTTGTTTTCCTCCACCAGTTCTTTGGCTTACCTCTTGTGATGCGATTGGGGTGGTTGTCCAACCTCAAGGAAATCTCTAACTGGTTATTGCATCTTTCTTGGGGATTTTTAATATCCTAGAAGTCTAAGAAAGAACAACATTTCGCTTCTCTGAGGCGAATATAGGGCAATGGCTTCCCGCTTGTGAAGTTGCTTGGTTGGTAGCTTTGTTAAAGGAACTGCATGTTCCTACTTTTTCCCTATGACTTTGTTTTGTGATAATCAGTGCAAAGCATATTGCTGCGAATCTGTTTCCATGAGCGAACGAAACACATCGAAATTGATTGTCATATTGTTCACAATTACATCACTCAGGGCCTTCTTAAAACTACTCATATTCCTTCTTCTTTGCAACCTGCTGATGTGTTTACCAAATCTCTATCTTCTTCTGTTGTCTTTAAGTGTTGAAAGTGTTTAATTTATTTTCCACTTTCACCTTGAGGGGATGTTAATAATAAGCAAGATGATCATGTTCAACAACAAGGTCAACATCATGAAGATCAACAATATATAGCAGCAATGTGATACTGGTGGTGTGCACTCTACTGGTAAGGAGACAGGAGAAAGTGCCACTAAATAAAAGAGTGGCACGTGGTGTTAGTTAGTGGTTAGTGGAGTGTGTTAATTAAGTAGTTAGTGGTTTGTTATTGAGTGGTGGGCCCTGTATAAGCTGTATATACAGAGTAGTTTGTTAGGAGATTAGCTTAACTTGCTTTGTATAAATAGAATGGTCAGTTTTGTTCTGTATTGATTTTTGTAACCTTTGCTTTCTTAATGAATAAGAAACTCTTTCAGCATCTCTCTCATTGTTCTTATTTTCCCGCCAAATGTTCTTCATCTTTGATTGCTTGAATGTCCCCAAATTATCAAAAAGGAAGGTAGAGCTTTATAAGAAACGTGGTTTTTCTGAAGATGAGATCTCCATGGCATTTAGGAGATGTCCAAAGTTTATGATGGCGTCAGAGGGAAAAATTATGGGAATTATGGATATTCTGGTAAATAATATGGGTTTGAAGGCTTCTATTATTGCAAATAGGCCACAAATATTTACTTTGAACTTGGAGAAGACAATTGTTCCTAGGTGTTTGGTTTATCAAGCCTTGTTGGAGAGAGGTTTGGTCGAGAAGAACCAGGAAAACCGCTTGCTTAATTTGCTGTGCATTACAGAAAATCGGTTTATTGACAGCATTATAAAAACTCATGAAGAGAAATTCCCTGAACTCATGAAGCTATATCAAGAAAGTTAGAAAAAATACGAAGCGACTTGGAATTTGATTTGATTTGCAATCAGAATGTCGTTATAATGGTCGTGCTTCATCTTTCTTTGATGGAGAGTAGTTTTTGATTTCTCATATTGCCTGATGGTAGCAAGTAAAGCTTGGAGCTTGACAAAGTGCAGTGCGTAGAATCTTTTGGCATTTTTGTTACCGCTGAATCTTGAAACAAGTGTAATCCATCCAGTTTGAAGTGGGGAATTTATCCAAGTGATCCTGTGCTGTCTAGACATCTAACTTACTACATCTTAAACCACTTCGATTTATTGTTGATTGTTTGGTTACTTGTGCAGTGCTCTACAACACAGGTTTTTCTTGCACATCCATTGACAGTACATCTATATGAAGGCTTAATAATATTTAGGTAAACTTTACGAACACTGCTGCTAACTTCCAGTTGTTCTAACTTATAACGTGCTTTGCTTTTAATCGTCAACTGAAACATTTTCTAATGGCAGCTTGATATTGTACTGCAGATGGCATGGAAACTAGTAATCTGATTTCATAACCATTTTAAGATGAAAGATTGGACAGAGCCTACTCAGGGTGGAGACACAAATTGAGCAAGTGAGGCAAGTGATCAACCAACCCCCTTAATTTCGGGGAAACATAAAGAACGTAAGAGTTCAGTCACGAGATTGAATTTTCGGTTCATGTCAAAAGGAGTTTTCAATCTCAGAGCATTGTGAACTTGAATGTGCAGATTATAATTATGTGTTTGGAGCTTACAAGATGAATGGTGATTAACTTAGCTGTATAAACGTCCTTGTACAATAATATATATCCTCCAAATCTTTGTCAGGAACTACTATGAACTCTCAGAGTCAGTTTTGAGTTTGAGAATTATGGTGGCAGTTGCTTGCTGCTTGCTGTTTTTCTTTTGCAGGAAAAGGTCATCTTATTCACCTTTCCAGAAGAAACTTCATGTTAGAACTAGGGTTTTGAGGTGTGATTTCGTGGAGTTTGAATTGCACTGTTACAAATCTGAAGGGACAATGGGAAATGGCACCTAGCCATTTTCTTGCGCCATTTGTATCAACCAATTATTTTGAACAAACATACGTATTTTTCGAACAACAGTATGCAGATTTTCAGTATGTACATTTTCGATTATGAAAAAAAAAGAAAAAAAGAGCAGTTGTTAATTTGGAGGCTTTACTGAAGAGGCGCCTTGGTTTTCATGGATTGACTTTAGTCTATGCCATTTTGTCTTGGCCAAGAGTTTTCAGCTTTTTGCCATCTGACCATTTTGCCTCTAATTCTCCGTTTTCAGGTAATTCATCGGGCACAAAAAGTACTGCACTCTGTTCAATTTTTCTCTCTTTGAATCTTCAACCTAGCAGTTTGTAGGATCTTCAGGTTGTTACTTGGACAGTTGGATGATTATCATTTCCATATGGGGTGGAGGAAATATGTTCATCTTCCGTTTGTGCTGAGCACAGATTGTAACTCAACTATAAATATTATTTTCTTGATTATAGTTCTATATAGGATTTGATTTGTACAAATTCCAGTCGAACAGAATTGAATCTGTTGTTTGGTTAGCTTGTGGCATTAGAGAAAGCTAACTAGAATTGCACTACCCTGGTAAAATCTTTTCATTGATATTTATCATCCTCTTTCTTTGTTTTTATTTTAGAGTTGCACTTCCTTGGTTATGTTACATCTTTTCAAGAAACTACCCATCTCTCTCTCTCTCTTCGCCCAGCCCGACCTGGTTGTGTATTTTCTATTTATTTTTTTGGCAAGTAAATTAATTGATCAAAGCATATACAACTACGTCAGTTGTCAGGGGGCATAACCCTGGGAAAAGCACCTTCAGCCAAAAAACAAGCCTAAGAATGGCCTATACAACAAAACAACAACTGAAACGATTATACAATCAAAATTTTCTCATTAATGCCCCAATGATTACAGAGAATCCAATAATGGTATTGTCTTGTATACTGTTTCTATTACCTATAATACTGAACTTAATCAAGTCTTCCAAGTCTTTTTTGGAGCACAAGCCCAAAATGTGTAGCCATCAATGATTTATATACTTAATAATCTTGAATCCAAGGCCTCCTCCCTTTTTAGACATTACACGGATCCTTCCAAGCAACTTTAGCTGTACATCTTTCATCGTTGCCCCTTCACAGAAATTTGTTAGTGCATCTTTCCACTTTTTTACAACACTAGCAAAGAGTATGAAGAGACAGACTGCTCCAATAGTTACTTATACTACTCAGAACAGAGATAACTAATTTGCATCCTTCCAGCATAAGTCAAGTGCTTAGAGGTGCAATGGTTTATTTTGGCAGTAATCCTGTCCACAATTGTCAGATATTCATCTTTCTTGAGCTTGGTAGTGATAAGAGGCAGTCCTAGATATCTAACAGGTACCTCCCCTCTCCGCAAATGTTATAATCAAAAATACATGAAAAAGCCTTCATCACCATCAAGAATAGAGTTTATTACAGGTTTTACAAGTTCTAATGAACCACATCACTGTGCCAATATAGAGAGAGGAAAGTAATCATTTTATGAAGAACATTGTAATGTACTCTTTCCATTCCACTTAAAGAATCCAATTTAATTTATTTATTTTAAATATCTAGTGGTTAATATTTTGTTTGTTTCATATCAGATGGGTGTAGCCGTGTAGCATTACTCGCTAAGAGTAAAGTATTAATTCAGCTATATAAGTTCAAACAGAAAATCCCAACACTGGAATTGCAATTCTAGTACAATATCAAGCTGCTACAAATAAATGTCTCAGTTTAAGGTTAAGGAAAAGAATGTTGTAAGTTAGGAAAACTAACTGGAAGTTAGGGGGTTCCTAAAATGATTCATAGGGTAATTTTCCTCTTCCCATACGGCTTCATTCCATCTAATAAAAATGCTTCACTACTGCCCATCCCTACAAAAGTCCGTGACAGAAACATCCTAACCACAAAAGTTGCTTTGTTACTTAAAACCACCCTGGCATAGTACACAAAGTCTAAATAAGATCACTCTGATTGTATGTCAAGTTGCATTTCCAACGTTTTACTTATAGCTTCATGAGTTGAGTGAATTCCTCATCATGAGTTTTGATAATGCTGCCAATAAACCGACTATCCGTAGAAACAGCAACTTAACCAAGCAGTTTTCCTTGCTCTTCTCACACAAATTTCTCTCCAACAAGGCTAGATAAAACAAACAGCTAGGCACAATCATCTTCTCCAAGTTCAGGATAAAGATTTGTGGGATGTCAGTCCAAACTGTACAGCCCATGATTCCAGGCACCTATTCTCATTTATAACCAAGGAACTTTTAAGCCAAGAAATGCAGAAGTCCATAAAATTCAAAAAGAAAAGACCCAAACATAAAGAAGAGACTTCGATTCCAGTCACCAATATGACTCTCTCTGTCCTTTTTCCTTCCCGTTACTGGGGTAATCGGGTCATTAAAGTGGTCTTAGTCTATCCATATGGTGGATTGACATAAATAAATTTTCTCTCTTTTGTTTTCTTTAAGGAAAAAGAAAAGACAAACCCCATCCATAGTAATAAGAAGTGCTTGCCTGCATGAGAAAATTAAGCAACTCAAACCATGCACAAATGTGGCAATAATTATTAATTAATATCGACATGGAGGAATTTTATCATGAAAGGCAGGAAACAGAATTGAATCAATCACCTTAGAAGCTCCAATTTAGTAAACGGGTGATGAAGTTTTCATGTATGGATGCTTCAGCTGTACCATAAGCAAGAGCATCAAAGCAGTGAACTACAAATCAACAAAGTCTAAAGATGACCATACTAAATGATAGATATCTAGCCAACACAAAATCACTTCTACTAATCTCCTAACTATAAACATGATTGCATATGCTTCAAGACTCGAGGATGACAAATATGTCAAAATTTCAACATACTGCACAGCCTTAAGTTCCAAAATTTACTTGCTTCCATTATGATGAAATCAAACCTTTTTTCTTCAGTATATGTGAATCTGAAAATATGTTCCTCATATGGAAGATGCAGTACTAAGGTGTGATTGTAAATCAAATCAAATTCTCAAGTCAATTTGCAATCTTCAATTGTTTCATGGTATAGTTTCAAGATTTCAGGAGCTTCCTCCTTGCACGTCTTTAGAATGCTATCAAGAAACCGATTTTGTGAAAGCCCCACAAAAGAAACCAAGCCAAAATCCTTTCGTTTCTCCATCAAACCTCTATTTAACAGAACTTGATAAATCAAACATCTGGGAATAATCCTCTTCTCCAAGCTCAGGTTAAGGATTTTTGTACTATTTGCTAAAGCAGAAGACTCCAAACCCATTTTGTTAACAAAGAAATCCATTATTTTATGGATTTTTTCCTCAGACTTCATCAAACAATTAGGATCCTTCCTAAATGCCACAAAAACCTCATTTTCAGACCATCCCCATTTCTTATAAAGTTCCACCTTCTTTTCCCAAGTAGATTTACTCAATTGCTGCATCGTTACAATTGCCACTAGAAACGTCATTTGTGACGTGTTAAAACCCAGTTCCGTGACTTTGTCCACAGTCGTACTAAACTTGTCTGTAATGGTAAACAGAAATCTAGGCTGGCACCAAAATCTCACTCGAATATTCGATTCGGGCACACCTACTTGTCACAAAATCTGAATATTAAGCAGCATAGTTTGATGGTTAATCCCAAAAGATTTGGATACCGCTTGAATGCAGTAATAACTTTATCATCTGATTGAACCAAGTCTTTAAAGCATCTAAAACATGGGATGAGGCAATTTTCTAAGCTTCTTTTAAATATTTCTGGGCTCAAAGTTACAATCTTTGCGAGGTCAGTGCTTGAAAGGCCTACAGATCTGAAAAATTCAAGTTTAGGCAAAAGGTTTTTCAGGATCACATAAGAGGATTCGAGGAAATTTTCTAAGCATAAATGAGATCTGAGTGTTTGTGAAGCCATGGTTCTTGAGAAGTGCCAGCACAGAGTCCGGTCTTTCTTGGGTCTTAAAATTTAAGTACTTGGAAGCAGAAAGAGCAGATTCTGGAGGAAACATACATGAGCTTATGAGATAATTGACTGTAAAATGAGTTTTCATCTGAAGAATTAGATAGAGAATTGACAGTCGACGATGATGACAAAGAGAGAGAAAACAAAGCATTATTGGGTGAAATTCTAAGAGAAACCCTCAAATGGGATAAACTTCTACAAGTAGAAGAGATGAAATTAATCATAGCAAAAGGAACTGACTCACCTGATTAGTAAAGCTGAGTCTAAATCTGATATATGAATTTTCTTGGATCTTTTAACTCGTATGATCCTTGAACACTCTCGTCGGACGAACCTTAGGCGGAAATAATCTGTCTTATAAAGCGCAAAATACCATTCTTCTTTAATAAATACCACTATTTCTATGGCAAATTTCTAAACTGCCATCTGCTTTATTTATTTATTTATTTTTATTTATAAGAAAAACCTCACCCTTCTGTCTCTTTACAATATACCCCCTCCGTCCCTAAATTATCGTCTGGGTTGATCCGGCACACGGATTAAGAAAACTCAATTGACTTGATTATTAATATTGGAATAGTATTGAAAAAGTGTGTTGTTTCCTTTAATGCCCATGTGTATGTGGCTCATAATTAAAGTAGGAAGAAAAAATAAGGGTAAAATAGTAAAAGTGATGTTCTAAAAAGTAAAGTTTCAAACAAGACAATTATTTTGGGACGGACGAAAAAGGAAAGGAAGACAATAATTTAGGGACGGAGGGAGTATAAACTTTTAAAGCTTATTTGTTAACCATTTATGTTTTTATTTTTATTTTTTAATAAAAAATAAAATATAATACGTTTGACAACTATTTTTATTTCTAAAACCAGAAATGTTGTTTTTTTTTTTCAAAATCCAATAATAGAAAAAAAGAAAAATTGTTTCTCGCGGAAGAGAAACAATTGCCACCCAAAACACGAAAGTTGTGAAAGGAAATCGAAGCTTTTGTCAAAGTATTTATCTGTTTCGATTGTCAATTGAAATATAATATGTCATTGTAAAGTGCTAAGTCTGTTTTCAACGGGTTTTTCGCAATTCAAATTTCATCGTATATAATAGAAAACACTATAATACAATCTTTGTCAAGGATTCTCGACAAATCATGAATTCATGCAGCGAGAAACAAGGAACAATAAAATTTGATGGAAGATGACACCTCAACCTGATGAATCCGTTCAACCACAAACCATGACATGTGCAACCGCAACCCGATACTTGAGACGGCTATGAACCTCGGTATAAGAAATTCGCTACAATTGAGATGAAATACCAATTGATAAGTTCGAAAAAGTTCACGAAGAACAAAAAATAATTAAAAACTCTAATAATATTAATCTCAAAATTGTGTGTTACAATGATGTTTTGAGCCTCTTTTATAGGCCAAAAACATGTACATTAAGTTCCTAAATTATCTAGGGCTAATATTAAACCAATAAGGAAAGAGAATCCTAATAAAAATAAGAAAATAACTAAAAATCTAATCACTAGCTACATCCCGTCACTATGTTTAAGGTGTGGGCACGACTTATGAAAATCAAGAGCCAACCTTCTAAAATACCGTTGAATGGACGACTATTGGTCACACTGGTTCAAATGATTACTAATTTATAAAGAAGCTTCGGACCAACCTTCTAAAAGTCTACATGCTGAAAATCAAGAACTCAAGTCAAAGGACATCTCAACGACTATGTGAGCAAAAAGTTGTGAAGTAGCAGAGAGTGAATGCGCCAAAAAGAGAAAGAGGTGCTAAAGAGAGAGATTCAACAACTCTCTCAAGAGCCATTTAACACAAGAGAGCTACTCTTATTTAGCTTCTCAGAAGGCTAAATAAGATAATACTTCAACATAAAAGTGTGGAAGTTGAGGGGAAGAAAAGCGATAGAAAGAGAAAGATGGGAGAAGACGAGAAGAGCCACCACGGAGAAGGTAAATATGATATTGTCCGTCTTAGAGTCTAGGTCACAACTTCCAATCTTACTCACTATAAACAGAATTACTCTTCAATGTAATTTCTATTGCGAGTTTGTCAAAAACTCATCACTCGTGTTGGGATTACCACTGGTTGCATTCAACACCATAAGAACTGTTTTCAATACTTTTTTTCATATGAGACAAAAAGATAATACATCGTATTGATTTAACACTGTTGGGCCTACATTTTAGTCAACTTGTCTACAACTTACATATATCATCTTGATACTTACAACTTGAATTCTCCTACTGCACCTTGACATTTTTTGCAGGTTGAATTACTGTTGCGTTACAACCTATTTTTTAGGAAGTATGTCAACAGATAAAGGAGACTGAGTCAACAAACGTTCCTTCATCAAATAAAGCCAGCAAGGGATCCTTATCTCTTCAACCAACATTGTGGCGAGAATACCTCAACAACTTTAACCAATTTCCTATATTCTAGGTCTTTTGTTTCTTTGTATTCGAGGTATAAAAAGGGAGGAACACATGTATTTTTCACACACACTCTCACTAGTTTAAGCTCCCTAATATACGCTCTTAGTCTTGTATTCAACTTGATTAATAAATCATTTGGTCAAGGCAGTTCCTAAAACCTCCGGGGTTTTGTGCGTGAACAAGTTGTTCAAGGGCTTTCCTAGTTAACAAAACTCTTTGTGTTCATTTCTATAATATCTTGTAATCATTGTACCCAGATTCAACCCTTTTTGTCATCTTTCTTATCACTAGTTTCCCTTGTTGAAATTTGACCAAAACAATTTGGCGCCATCCGTGGGACCCTTTGATTATTTATATAGAAATGGCCAATCCATCGTCAGTAGTCTTGGTGAGAGGAACCAACCGCTTCCTAGTTACGGTACCTCGGGCAATCCATCTTCAAATCCGGAAGCCGCCAATATGGAGCTATGTCTAACATGGTCACGATATTGAAAAAGTGGTGACCGGTTGGATGCTCAGAGCATACAAACACTATGATACTCAATGCCATTGATTCCATGTAAAGGAAAGCAAAGCGAAACTCAAACATCTACTCCATTTTCACCTTTGCATCCTAGATCTTTGTTTGGTGCAGTACAGGACCAAGCCATGTTGGAGATATCCCTATGTCTAGTACCTTACCAGAAAGTACAATCATGACGTCAATTCCAACCTCGCGCCACGGTTCAACTTTACAACTAGCCAACCTGTGTTGACGTCTTGCTATACCTATGCCGCACCCTATGGGGCAAACAGGAGTTTCTTTAATACTTTTGATACTTCGCATCCCAATTTAATAATAATTCTCTTTTCGAGAAAGTCAACTTATTAGGAAATGCAAACCATAAAAGAATTGCTTCGAGGTGTGCCAGAGTCAACTTGCCTCATCACCAAATTTCCCCAACTTGCTACAACGAATCCCGTTTTGTTCCACCATAGCTAATGTGGAAATCCCAAAGAAATTTTCCCCTCATATGAAGAAGTATGATGGAAATCGATCCAAGCATGTGTTCTTTGTATCAAGAATCAATGGATATTATAAGTATCCCCCTGTTTTAAAGAAGCATGTTTTTGCGGGGGCTTTGGCTCAACTCTATCGGGACCGGCTTTAAAATGGCTAACGGGACTTCCTCTTAACTCTATTTCTTCCTATGCTCAACTTGTCGGCATGTTCACTAATCAATTTTCATGCAACGGGGCATTCGACAAGTTGACCGGCGACCTTTACGAATTGTGCAACAACCTAGTGAGAGTCTTAAGGAATATTTGCAGGGTTTAATAAAGAAGCGTGACCATACCCAATCTGGATATGTCCACAGCTACGGAAGCATTCCGTATTGGCTCGAAAAGAACTCTCTATTTTATAATGAGTGGTGATGACACCCGCCAAACAACTTGAAGAAATAAGGACCGAGCCTTACGATTCATCGATTGGAGGAGGACACTAGCAATGGAAAAGTCAATTGGAAGGACCCTCTATTTGAGCCATCGGACAAAATCAGATTCCCACCATTATAAGTCTAGCGAGGGCAAACCCCTTAAATGAATCTTCTAAAGTTCATTTTGTAGACGATGATCAAGATGGAGATGATAATGACTATCCTAGAATTTCGACTATTGCTTTTCGTGGATATTGGGAGTCCTTTGCGCCATGGAGAATCTTGGAGATAAAGCAAGATGGCCTAAGAAAAATGACAAGCCCACAACTTGGAAGGATAAGTCCAAGTGGTGTGCATTTCATGAGGAATTCGGGCATACTATCAAAATTGTTTCGCCTTGAGGAAGGAGATTGCTCATCTATTGTCAAAGGGACTCCTCAAGGATCTGTTGGGTAAGAAGAGGGTCGAAATGAATCCAAAGAACCTGATTCTCGTGGAGCAGCCTGCACCCAGAAAGTTGTACCTCCTCCACCACCAAGGTAGTAAATGTTATTTCGTGGATCCCATATTTGTGGTACAACTTATTCGCAGCCAAGCGCCATGCCAAGAGCTCTAAGGAGGATCAATCAGATGCCCTCAAGGTGCCGCGACTTCACGGATGGTCAAGTTATCTCCTTCAAGATGAGGATAAGGATAACACGTTGACCCCATCATGATGGTCTAGTTGTCCAAGTGATCGCTAATTGTATGGTCAAGAGAATCCGATTGATGGTAGCTCTGTTAATATAATCTTTACCCACGCCTCGCAAGAGATGGGCATTCCTTTATCGAAGTTGTGAGAATTCGTCCGATCAGTAGGGTTCAAGGGGCTAAGTAAAGCAGATAGCTGGAGAAATCAAGTTGCTCTCTATCCGGAAGGTATGAATTCTATGGAAAGGTTCCGTGTAATCGAATGTTCTTCGTACAATGTCATTTTAGGTAGGCCGATCCACAACATGAAAGCCGGCCAACTTATCACCGCTGTCAAGTTCCCAACACCTTGGGGTGTAGCCAAGTTGAAGGGCATCGCCAGCCTTTCTAAAGAGTGCTACAAGGTCAACATGAAGGCAAGTTCACCTCGCCCCGCATAGCAATTAAAGAAAAAGGCCCAGATGTTATTAAAGGGAGCACGAGACGAAGAGTGTTTCGTTGATGAATCAAATCCCGAGGCCCAAGTATTGGTACAGATCTTCCAACCAAAGTTGAGGAAGAGCTGATCGAGTTTTTGAAAAGTCGAAATGCCGTTTTGCATGGAAGCACGAAGATATGACAGAATAAGCAAGGACGCCATTTCACAAGTTAAATATTGATCCAACTATTCGCCCCGTCCACCGTAAAAGGAGAAAGTTTGCCCATGAACAACCTGCATTATAAAGGATGAAGTTGAAAGACTTTGAGAGCCAAGATGATCAAGGAAGTTCAATATCCAAGATGGCTGGCCAATGTTGTGGTGGTAGAGAAGAAGAATGGCAAGGTATGGACTTCACGGACTTGAACAAGGCCTGCCCGAAAGATCCATTTCCTCTTCCTCATATTGATTCTCTAGTCGATGAGACAAATGGCCATGATATCTTGACATTCATGGATGCATCCTCGATTTCAACAAATTCAAATGGAACCCTCGCATCAAGAAGATACGGCCTTTATGACTCCAAGGTATATATTGTTATATTGCTATGCCATTTGGTCTTAAAAATGCAGGGCAACTTATCAAAGACTGTAAACAAGATGTTCAAAGATCAACTTGGCAAGACGATGGAAGTCTACATAGATGATATGGTAGTAAAGAAAAGCATATTGAAGATCACGTGGAGCATCTTGTTGAGGCATTCAACATCTTGAAAGCTTTCAACATGAAGCTCAATCCAATAAGTGCAACTTCGTTAAAGCAGGAAGTTCTTGGGCCATATGGTGACTAAGAGAGGAATTGAAGCTAGTCCGAACAAATCAAAGCTATTCTCAACTTGGAATCTCCCAAGAATATTAAAGACGCCCAAAGGTTAACCGGTAGTAGCTGCCTTAAATAGATTTATATCTAAATCATCTCGATAAGTGTGTTATTCTATGAAGTGTTAAGAAAGAATAAACTATTCCAATGGATGATCAACATGAGGCACTTCAAACAACTTAAGGAATACTTGATGACGTCACCCCTACTTGCCAAACCGTAACGTGGTGAGCCTCTACTTGTATTTAGCCGTATCCGAGAATGCAAGGCGGTGTTAGTGAAAGAAATTCAAGAACAAAGATCTCCGTGTATTATGTAAGTAAGTCTCTACTAGATGCTGAAACAAGGTACTCTCATCTTGAAAAGTTAATTTTAGCTTTAACTATCGCCGCTACAAAATTGCGTCATTATTTTGAAACACATTCCATTACCGTTAGAACTAATTATCCTATAAGAAGTGTGTTGAGAACTCAAATGTCGAAGATTAGCCAAGGGTCATCAAGTTGAGCACATATGACATTCATATGAGCCCAACAGCCTATCAAATCTCAAGCTCTAGCCGATTTCGTAGCAGATTTTAGTCCAAGTCTGCAACCCGAGGTAGAACAAGAGGTACAAACACTTGAAGGTAAAACAACTCCTAGATTTTGGACACTTTATACAGATGGAGCTTCAAATTCCAAAGGAATTGGCTTGGGAATTGTTCAAGTCCCCCAAGGTGATATCATACCTCAAGCCATCCTGTGAATTCAATGCGACGAATAATGAAGCCGAGTATGAGGCTTTAATCATGGGTTTAACTATCTTTAAGTTTAAATATTACTCATATAAATGTATATGTTGATTCAATTGCTCGCTAACCATTTCAATGGCACTACATGGCTAAGCATTCCAAAATGACTCTATATCTTCAACATGTTAAAGCTTTGGCTTCAAAATTTCACATTCTCATGGAGCAGGTCCCTAGAGAAGAGAATACGTATGATGCACTGGCCAACTTGGGATCAACTTGCAAATCTATGTTGCATACTAATATCCCCATTATTTATGTTAAGTACCCAATATAGACCAAGTGGAAGAAACTCAAGAAGTGACTACCTAATGGGCACAAGTTACAAGTCCATCTTGGACCCAACCTATAATTGAGTTCCTTCAACTTGGAACTATACCACCTCGATGTTAAGAATGCTAGATCCTTTAAAATGCACTTCAACTTTTGTTTTAATAGATAATGTCTTGTTCAAGAAATCTTCGCAGACACTATTTGAGATGTATTGACAATGAACAAGTTGAACTCGTGGTCAAGGAGATCCATGAGGGAACATGTGGAAATCATTCCGTGGAAAGGCACTGCATCAAAGGCCCTCAGACTGTTATTACCGCCAACAATGCGCCAGATGCTATGAGCTACGCATAAAAATGTGACGCCAAAGGCACAAGAACATCTTGCATCAACCCGCCGAACCTCTACATTCTATTGTTTCATCTTGGCCCTTCATGAAATGGGGCATGGATATTGTGGGCAAAGCCTAAGGCTCCTGGAGGCAAAGTGTTCATGTTAGCAATGACCACTATTTCTCAAAATGGATCGAGGCGAGGCCTATGTGCAAGTAAGAGACAAAGAGGTAATTTCATTTTTAAAGAAGAATATTATTAGCGTGTTCTGTGTACCATCGAGATCATATGTGATAATGGATCCCAATTCATAAGTAAAAGACTGGAGATTTTTGTGCTCGTTGGGGCATCAAGCGATCACATCCACACCTATCCATCCTCAAGCTAATGGTCAAGCCGAGTCAAGCAACAAGTTGATTGTCAACAACTTGAAGAAACGCCTAGATCAAAAGAAAGGAAAGTGGGTGAAGAATTACCACTTGTACTTTGGGCGTATTTAACAACTACAAAAGGGGCACAGAACTCCATATTCTTTGGTGTTTGGAGCAGAGTCGTAATCCGCCGAGGTAACAATCCCAACAACAGGTATGGTTTATTAACTCAAGATGAAAATAACATCTTGTTAACCCAAGATCTAGATACAATTGATGAGATCGATTTAGCCAAGATAAGGATGGCGTACTATCAACAACGGATTGCTAGATCCTACAACAAGAATGTCGAATAAGAAGGTTCCAGGTTGGTGATTTAGTTTTGAGAAAAGTATTTCAAAATACCGTAGAACTCAATGTGTAAATTGGCTCCAAGTGGGAGGGACCATATCTCATTGATGCCGCCGGCAAAGGTGCATACCGGTTGTCAACCCCAAGGAGACACAGATTCCTAGGAGTTGGAATGCCATTCATTTAAAGCTCTATTTTATGTAAGTCAAGTAGTTAACAACTAGACTTATCGTATGAGTTAATTTATGTCAAGATTCATTTATGTATTTCAAAATCTCAATTTTATTGGAAAACCCTTACTAACTTTGGCATCGTGTTGGCTATGCTAACACCCAACCCTAACATGAATTTGTTTTGCAAGGTATACAAGCAAAGTAGGCTCAACATGTTAACACGCCAAGCATTTGCTCCAACATGTTGAGACCTAACTGGAGCAGGTTGACATGTTAACACGAAGATACGGCTCCAACATGTTCAGACTCCGAGATGAAGAAGTCCAACATGTGAACACGCCGTACGGCTCCAACATGTTGTGACTTTAGCAGAGAGGGATGGAACATGTGACACGCCAGACGCCGATACTTGTTCTATCTCTTCAAACGACTTACCTCTAATCAAAGGTACATTTTGGTTAAAAGATTTACATCTTTTCTAAAGAGTTAAGGTTTCTACACCTTCATCGTGCAAGACGATTTCACATCTATTCAAGATGTGACTATTGGTTGTAACATTAACATGTTACCTCTTAAATCGAAACATTCTTATCCGCTAACACAAGCAAGTGTTTCTAAAAGAAACCTGGATTACTTCAAGAAAAGTTCTTAATGTTCCCAAGATTAGTGGATGAGTTGGTTAAGCCAACAAATCCTATCAACCTATGAAAGCATGGAGTACTAGACCAACCTAGTACCCTAAATAGATTGTTTGCGCCTATGAGCAGATTACATGACCAAACGAATAAAAGCATAAATTGTTTGTGTTATCCTCCAAATCCTCTAAAATATTCAAACTTTATCAACATTTTGGCTTACCGCCGCTTCTGTTACGTCCGTTTCTTTTCTTGATTGTCGCCTTCAATTTGTTTCCCCACCATGTCGCTCACAAGACTTTGTTGGCATCCTCAATCAACTCCTCCAAGGCCGGAGAATTTACCTCCTCCGCATCCACTGTTCACCGATGAAATCCTCCAAGGTCTTTTCTTTCTTCCTCGAGGTCCTAAAGTACGCCGTGTCCACTCTTCATTTCCTCCATCATCCGAACTCGTCTCGAGCACTGGTGGCATTAAATTTGAAATCCTCTCGAGCAGCCTTCAAGCTCCTTGACGTGAGCCTCGTTCTCTGTCAACCTTTCAGACAAGCATCCGCCAATTCCTTAACTTCACTATTTCATTACTCTCGATTTAATTTCTTCAACTTGCTTATCTCTCCAAAGACTTGCCTTCACTCTCCTTTCGTGCCTCTTCGGCCTCAACACTACTCCTAGCCGCCTTGATTTTCAAATGGCAACTTGATCCATGATAGAGTCATTATACCGATGAGCTGTAAGAGAGAGTATTAGTACTT
>CM028367.1:30096214-30222457 GCA_016624345.1 Platycodon grandiflorus | reverse complement strand
GGGAAGATAAATGTTACCTCAGCTCTTATTATTATTAATTAATATCTTAGATGATTGTAATAAGACTATATATTGTGTTTTTTGTATGGTTAGAATAAATGTTGCCTCTAGTAAAATTTTAAACATTTGACCTCGCGCATTAAGAGTAGCGAAAGTACATGATGTCGCTATTTAAGTTTATATTTAGAGATCCAATGTAAATGTGAATGTGAAAAAATTGAGTGTCACCTAGGATTTACAATATTTTTAAAGAAAAAATTCTTTAATGCAATTATAATATGATGTGTCAACTAAATTATTTTCTATTGATTATTAGATAATTGATTTTTAACTTTAATACATTGTGAAGGAGTATGTAAATTATTTACATCCTCCTTCACAATGCGATTAAAGTCAAAAAATTAATTATTTAATAATTAATAGGAAACAATTAGAGCCCGTTTGGTCGAGCGTTTTGGTCAAAATGCAGGATAAAACGCCGCTTATTTGCAAAAATGTGTTTCAATATCGTGATGAAAACGCATCGTTTTAAAACGCAATGCGCTTTTAAAACGCTGAATTTCCAACTTTTTCCCAAAACGCAGTTTTAAAACGCTATTAGGAAAAACTGCGTATTGAAGTGATATCCCAAACGTATTTATAAGGAAAGACCGTTTTTAAAATCGGGTTTTTTAAAACGCCGCGTTTTAAACACCGCATTTTGTAAACGCCGCACCAAACGGACTCTTAGTTAACACATTATATTCGCATTTTTCTTCACAATTACATTGAAAATTTTTTTCTTTAAAAAATTTATAAATTCTAAATAACACTTAATTTTTCCACATTTCACATTTATATCGGTGATGCTCTTAAGTTTTATCCACCCAACACATTCATCATGACTCGGTAGGCGTTTTACAAGTAGTTGTCTACTTGTCTCTGTAGTGACGCACTTTGGCTTTTTCAGATACTCTCTCCGTCCCATTTTTATAAAATTTTTAAGTTTATCCTTTACACGCTAGACAAACATATTAATATTACTAAAATATATTTTTAATTACGACTAACTCTAATACTACTATATATCTCTTAATTATTAAGTTTTTCAAACGTACTTTGGGTGAAATCGAGATCGATGGAGTACAATATTTGAATTTTTAGTATAATGCCCCAAAAAAGCAAAAATAAAAATAAAAATCAAGTGGCATCATTAAACCATTTATGATAAAAATTAAAATAAGAGCATTACTATTTACACCCCCAAATATTCTAAGTATACCCATTTTCGAGTACACCACCCCTAAAATTATCAACTTTTCTAAATACTAATACCCCTATATTTTTATATTTTACCTCTCCTAATATTTTTCCAAAATCAACCCTTTTAAACACCCATGTGACGACACCGACCCGAATCTCTATGCGAAATGTAATACCCCGATCCTACTTCTTTCCTAGTTCACTCGTATGTCGGGTCAATTCGAGTGTTGTTTCGTGTGTTTAACTTTGGGTATGTTTGAGTCTTGAGTTCTTTGTCATTCGTGCATCAATATGGGTTGATTAGGTTGAGTTTTGAGTGTGTTTTAACCTTAAGATAGAAAAAGATACACACAAAAGCATGGATACATGCTTAAACCCGAATTTATGTCCATCCGAATAGTCTGTAGTAATTTGGCCATAGATTTGTCTACAAAACTCGGATTTGCAAACCGTTTGATTCTGTGTAAACTAGACTCAAAGACCTTTAAAACCATATATTATTTGTAATTTTTGAACTTGTACATCATCCTAGGCATGTATTTAAAGTTGACTGAGAACAGATTTGGGACAGCTTTGACTAGGTTTTAAGTGACTTCACCATTTGACCAATTTGCTTTGACCAAGGTTAGGCAACAACTTATGACTCTTTGACCAGGCTTTCTCAGACTCTTAAACACCATGAGAGGCCTAAAATATCTTTCATTTTCGTCCTCTTCAACCATGAACAAGAGAGAGTAGAGAGAGAGTTTAGAGAGAGAAATGATGATATCTTGAGCTTCACTTGTCCGATCGACGATCCGTCTTCACCGTTGCGAAGCTCTTGACAAGAGGAACACTTTCCATGGATTGCATGCTGACTTTCATGGTTTAATTTTGGTAGAGGTAAGTAACTATAATGTTTTGATTGATTATGAGATGAAATGGAAGAGTAGAGCATATAGGTGGTTTTAGTTGATCATTTTTGTGTTAAATCCTTGGAAGAAACATGTGATTTGTTGCTCTAACTAATGTTATGATATATTGTGTTGTTGTTTGAGGTTGCATGTATAATTGGGAGAAGACATGATAATATTTGGAAGTAAATGCTTAGTTATAAAAATCAGATTTGTTTCAATTTTAAGGCATATTGTTGAATTTTTTGGAAAAATCCGTCCATGAGAATTGTATGATTTTTGGATATGTTTTACATTAATATGTTTAGTAATGTCCTGTAAATTTTCATTGAGTTTTGATATTGGGAAGTACCTCAAATGGGTCTTGTTATATCGCTGCGCAGAATGAATCGTTGCTGGAAAATCTGAGTAGTAGTTCAATCTTTATGTGGTTGCATGTTGATGAATATAAGTCCAAATGGACTGATTTAAAATGGTAAATTGTAATTTAGAATGTCTAGTTTCTGGGTATATAAGATTCATAATATTTGGACATGCGTAGAATATTTGGTGAAATGTTAATTACAAGTTAGAACGAAAAACACATGAATTTCAAGTTAGTTGCAGTCCCTGTTTTGGGCTAATTTCGTGATAATTCTGGTACTAATCTACTATTGGGAATTTGCTGAATTTTTGATATGTTGTTGTTATGTATGTTAGTTAGTTCTCTGTAAATTTTCATGAATTTTAGAGGTCGGGAAGTACCTCGTTTAGGTTGTATTTTATCGCTGCGCCGAGTAAACTGTTGCTGGAAATTCTGGGTGTTAGTTCCAACTTTAAGTGACTGATTCTTGATGATTATAAGTCCAAATGAGGTAATTCAAAGTGGTAAAATATAGTTCCAGATGTCTAGTTTCTAAATATGGAATAATTGTAATATTTGGGTTTTTGTGGAATATTTGGTGAATTTAATAGTACAGCTGCGCAGTGCCAAATAAGTTATCATTTTTGCTAGTCTCCGTGATTTAGAGACTTGTTGAGTTGTAAACGTTGTTTTTGTTAAATCTCAAGTACTAGTGACTTTCTGAGATTTTTGTAAGTGACTATTCGCAATGAACTTGCAGGACTTATATGAGTGGTTATACACTAAATTTGGAGTATTTCGTTTAATGTAGTTATCTAGGGACGATACTACGGTTCGTCCCGATGTTTTAAAAATGGGTAACGACTCTAGCTGAGTCGACATGAGATGGAGTATTTCCATTGAACACTTTACGAGTTATATTCTAGTTGTGACTGATTCTTACAGACATTGTGTGATTGTTCTAGAATGTGATAGGACAATCATCCTACTTTGATGATTGATCGTGTGTTTAATGTTTACTAGCACACTTTGTTGATTTGTTATTGTAGGCTTATTGTGACCTACTTGAATCATTCGTACCGTTATTGAATGTTGTTGTTGTGGTATACTCCCTACTTTGGAGTATGACCGTTTATTTTAAATGTCGAGTAAACATCTACTTGTGCATTGCATCGAGTCCAGTGGCATATGTGCATTGGGGGTGTATTGACGCTCGGTTATTATGGAGCCGGGGCTACGTAATAGCCGAAGGCCAATACATCGGCCATGCCCTGTTGGCCACGGTAGGGGTTTCTCTAGCCCCACGGTTGTACGGAATAAACGCAGCGTGTATGTGTCGACATTTTTATATATCCGTGGGATACGAACACCGGTCCCCGTGATATTTGTAAGTGGCTAGATCCGTATTTGTCTCGGGTCGTAGGGGATCGAGCGATACGTCGACGTGAATACGGAAAACGGTTCACAACGAGTACTTGTAGATCGTGCTTGACGCGATCGGGTACATTCATGTAGTTCTGGGATACGAGCATCGGTCTCTTGTGATTTATGTACAGCAGCAGCGGCATAATCATCTATTACTGTTTCTTTGGTCGATCCTTGATATTGGTGTATAGCAAGAGCAAACACCATCATATACTATGGCTTCATGGAGCCATAAGGTCGGAAGTGTTACAAGGGATTCGGAGGTGTACCTCGAATCTACCATATCCACCTTTATGTGGTTACTTTACCGCTCTTATGTGCTTCCTATATAAGCGAATGTTGGTCATGATTTCCAACTGGTATGGGACGGTTGGCGATCATTGAGCCTCTCGCCAGTATAGGGTTGGTTGCCTTTATATGCTCCTATATGTTTACTTTCCTGCTATATTGTTGTGCATAATGCCATGCCATATAGTCACACGTAGTAACTTGTTGATTATTGATTAGGTTAAAACTTTTACCAAGATTAGTGCATATAGAGTCTTGGTTTACTATTACATTCATACTTATAGCACCCAATACATTATAGTATCTTACTGAGTCTTTTAGACTCACCCAACAACCTCCTCGGTTTGCGGGTTAAGTTCCAAATATAGTCTTGGAGCTTGGAGTTAGCAAGATGTATTTATATTGTCATTTCCTTCTAATTTCTTGTATTGTGAGATTGTGAGGTTCACTAAGTTATGTAAACTTAGTCTATGGGTAGAAATAGTTGTATTCGTTAGATTTGTATTTTGGTGCCGACTAGTGTAGTTGCGCCGGTTGTCGTACTATATTATTTTGGATTCCTGACTCGTGGTATTTAAGTATTATTGATTCTCCTCGTGTATTTGGCCGTTGAGGTTTTAATTATTGGGTTTATCTTTAGTGTTATTCTCCCGTATTGTTTAGCCGTGGAGGTTATTATTATATGTTGGGATTCTTGATATTCGAGCTTTGAGGCTCAAGTTCATTTGTTACTCCACTGCCTTGTTGTTAGTATTCCGCTGCATCGGTTTGATCTTGAGCTGTTGTGGCTTGCTTTATTCTGTTTAGTTGTTGTTCGAGTTTTGAAACTCACATTTTAACTTGTATTCCATTGCATAGTTTTAGTTTTGGGCTTTTGTAACTCGCTCTCTTTGATTGTTCTTGTTAGTTTGGCGCACCGAGTTGGGGTTCAACATCGAACCCCGACTCGGGTCGTCTACGAAATCAAGGTCAGTCGTCGAACAACATAACTGAACAACAAATAAAGCACATAGGATAATCACCCATACTTACTACGAAATATCAGATAAAATAAAATCTGATTAAATATAAATAAGTCTTCGGCGACACTACAGCCGGAACCCAACAACTAAACCACAAGTCCAAGACTTGGAAAATAAACAACTACAACAACACATAACCTCATCGGCCACAACATGTCAGAACAACAATATAAACCACGAGCCACAACATGCTCGGGAAAAGAACTAAAGCAGTAATAAGTTATACACACAAGCATGACATACACATGTCGGCTACCAAAGAATAAGCAATGTTTGCAAAACACCAAGTACTACCCAAGTAAAGTTGATATAACTTTACATAACCAACGCCCTCACCAAAAGAAACATTACTAAGTCAAAAATCACCTTCAACTAATCACTAGCTTTTCGTCCTTACCGCAACCGCTAGGCTGGCTCGGATCTAAGAAAAATATTTAAACAACAAACGGGGTGAGTCGAAACTTAATAAGTTACTAAATGCAACTACATGACATGGCATAATGCTCAAGCTGAAATCATAACAGGGTAATCACATTTATATACCATAACAAGCATGTATCATCACTATTGATATACAACGTATACAACTCACATAGCACCTTGATTTAACACATAAGTACTTGTAATTAAATCACGTTACAAATGATATTATTCTCTTCTCGCCGTCGCCTCTGCAATACTTGTTATGCAACGCAATGAAGCAATTGACAAAACAACACACAAAAGGTTGGGAATCGAAGAGAGAGAGATTGGGGTCAAAGATCGAAATTTTATTAGAGACTTACTTCTTTAAACGTTCTAGGTATACATCTATTTATACAATACAATAGAAAACCCTAAACCGCCGCTATGTCGCACTATGCGCCGCATACGATTACAAGATTACCATGCGGACGTACTATGCGGCCGCATGGTTTCCAAAATACTTACGCGGACGCCTTATGCGCGCATAAATTTCGTGTTCCATGCGGACGCCCATGCGGCCGCATGACACCCAAAACCCGAATAGTCCGTACCGCGGGGCGCCGGCCTCTTGCCGGGACATCGAGCCATCACATCCAACAAATACATAAAAACAACAAAACGTGGACCGATACTGTGGGATGTATCGTATTCCATCGACTACACCACCGAAAACTAGCAAGCCAAAGTTGGGCGTATTCGCAATAATGGGGCTACATCTCAAGCGTGCCCAACGTAAGAGGGTGTGATAACGGCACGGCGATATATAGCGATCACAAACATTGATTTGTAAAGACTATAGGTCGTCCCACCAAAATGATAGTAACGACGACGCCAGCTGGGCTTACACAACACATAAACAGGTATTCTTACTCTACTCATAAAAATAACCGTCAAGTTCAAAAGTAGTGAACTAATTAACAAATAACATGTAAATTATATTATTATAGAATATGTGATCATCACACATAAAGTTCAAGAACTTTAAAACACAACATTAGAGCTAATTCACAAGTCTCTAATTTACCAAGATCAATTACTCTGAGGACCAAAATCCATATCAAACAAACTCTAATTTTCGTAGGATTTAAACATGTTATTCGGTAAGTGATACTCTAACTAAAAATCTATTTCTTAGAGTCTTTATAACACTTCTAAAAATCTGGGTAAAATTGTTATGTGCAAAAATTTTCAATTAAGTCTCTAACTTGTTCTTGAGTCAAATACCATGGTTGAGTGCTTAACATCACCATGCAACATCATTCAAACCCAATACTTAACACTTAACACATAAACATGTTATACATCTCATCATATCATTCAAACGTGGAATCATCAAGTAATCAAAATATGCATGTACATTATATATCAATTATGCGACAAATTCTTAAGCATACATAAGGGGTTAGTAACTTACCTTAAATGCACAATCAAATCAGGGAAAACAAGATCAAAGCCTTGCAAAGTTGTCTACTAGCCTTCTTTTACATATGCAAGGTCTTGGGTTGAGAATCAAATGGCTGAATTGAGAGAACACTCACTACACACACCAATCTCACATCACAGCACACACACAAACTCTCTCTATGAAGCTAGGTTCATTTGGGAGGAAATGAGGGTGTAAACTTATTCCTTAAAGTGTTTAGGAGCTGGTAGGGGGGTTTGACTGGGGTCAAGGGTCGTGGGAGTAAGTTGGTTCAAAATGTGTTTAAGTTACAAGTGAAATACAATTTTTCGGAAAGCGAGTTACCATTCGGTGACGAGCGATCGCTCTGGGGCGAACCAGGGCGATCGCCTTGTTTCCAAAAAGTAAAGCGATCGTTTAGGGTGCGATCGCTCTGTGCCCAGTTTTAAAAACTTTGATAAAACACTCCAAATCTACTCCAAAATGATACCACTTAATAAATAAGAAATTCTAAGATTAAAATACAACCCAAACATGGCAACTTATCAATGTAGCATGTTATAACTGCAAATGTAATATTGTTCAAACATAATCAAGGTATGCATACGTGAAGAACAATATATATGTGAACCAAAATATGCATCAACAATATAACACACAATTGAACCCATCAAGACTAGTAAAACCCGGGGTATTACACCCACACCCACACTCCACACACACACACACACACACACACACACACACACACACTCTCTCTCTCTCTCTCTCTCTCTCTCTCTCTCTCTCCCTCCCTCCCTCTTACACACAAAAGAAATATTTTTTTGCTCTTTTTTTCATACATTTTTTTTTGCATTTTAGGTTTAATTTGCATTTGTTTTGCAATTTATATGTTAAATTATTGTTAGAGTTTAATTACATTTAATTTTTTTACAATTTGGTATTCAAATTTCGTGATTTATAACAAATTTACTTTGAAAAATTAATTTTTTTTAGGGCATAGTTGTTCGGCTTGGTGTTACCGAACACCCTTAGTAGTGTTCGGCAACCCTCTACCGAACACCCATTGTGGTGTTTGGCAGTCCCCTACCGAACAACCTTTTCTTAATGTTCTATTAAGGACATTTAAGTTAAAGTTTATAATGTTATTTTTATAATATTTGAAGGGAGTGTACTTAAAGCATTTGAGGGTGTGAATATTATTGCTCTTAACATAATTTTAATTTGTAATTGATGCTTCTTTCCAAAATCATCCAATCAAGGCAAGTAGGCGTACTATACGAACATGAATGAGGGATGACTGAGTTTTAGAGTTGGGTTTTTAGAAAAGTGTTAACTTCTCAAATTTAATCCCTTCTTTACACCCTTTCGAGGCAAGATAAAAATAAATAAATAAATAAATAAAAACTCACTATATGAAGTGAAGTAAATTGGTTATCACAATAATAAAGTATAAGCATTTCATAAAAGGTGTAATTTCACAATGTACTACTCCGAACTTGTTTTTACGACTATTTAATTTTTTGGAAAATTGATTTGCATAGAGTAAAACAACGCATATTCATTCTGACACGGACGGGAGTGCTACAGAATAAGTCAAATAAATGGGAACAGAAATACTGAGAGGGTTTTATTGAATTTAGTTTAGTTTTTGGAAATATTACTCTTTTCATTTTAAAATATTCTTATTTCACAAATTAATTTTTAAAATTATAAATTTATTCATTTATGTATTATTTAAACTTTATTAAATAATTTTTAAAAAATTATTTTTTACATTTAGTAAAGAAGAAAAATAAAACTATTTTATTTTATTTAGAACAATACTACGCTTATTTTTTATTTATTTTTTGAGGCTCACCCATCTAAGGCAGTTGTAAGTCAATTTTTACTAATAAGTCCTCAAATTCTCGAAATTCCCAAGTCCCCACCTCCGAGGTAATATTAATTAGGGAGGGATAATCATCCACTCTAACCACGGAAATTGAACCCAGGAATACTACGCTTATTGTCCCAATCAACAACAGACACATCCATAGAATTGCTTTGTGGGATTGTACTGTACAACCAACAGTCCCATAATAAGGAAATTCGGTGGATTGGTCAATTGATTAGGAGGTTGCCCAAACATTTTTCTTTTACTTAAACGGGAATTGTACTTATTTTTTGATTACTTTATTAAAAGGACAATTGCTAAGCAAAATATCTAGATCTCCTGATTAAAATATCTCGATCTCTGATGCAGACACTAAAAGCGTGGCATTTCGTGTGTACCAACTGGAAAGCGACACGTACAATCAAAGAAGACTGCATTTTCAACAGAAAACTAGCTGTACACCCATTTTTTATAAGTGTGAAATCACGCGCTTATGTATAAATGCACTTTCTTTATTTCAATTAAGCTGTGAGAATGTACAAACGCTGAGAAAGCGCGTAGAAAAGTAAATTGTAAAAGATCTTGTGGAGGTTGTTTCAGTTACATTTGCGGTAAAGAAGAATTATCAATGGCTTTGATTCGACTCTCAAAAAATGGACGGCTTAGATTATGTTAGACATAGACAGTGGTAACTAGTTTGACACGTATGACTAAGTGTAGGTAGGTAAGGAGTCTATAAATTGCATTGTTAATTTACATTAACCTCCCTACACTTTTGCTTATTGCAGGTTCTTCTTATTCCTTGCCTATAATTATAGGACATTAGGAATATTATAGAGATGTTAAAGGGCCACGATTAGGTTGGCCCGTTTAAATAAAAAAATAGGGTTAGAACAATATTTTTAGATTTAAAATAGAGCTTTTAGGGTTGACCCATTTAACCCGCGGCTCGTTAGGGTTGGCCCACTAGGTTTTAGGGTTGGCCCATCCATAATATTAATAGTAAAAATTTAGGAGATACGTAAAACAACCACCATGAGAATAAAATCAACAACCTTTAATCCAAAGTCAAACACATTTATCTTGCTTCTTCTTTTGTGTCTTGTGAATAAATACTAAATAATAAACAAAAATTTTGGAAAAACTACTAAGTAGAGCTATTACATTATTTATTTTAAAAATAACAAGTTGAAAATTATAACACATCGATGTAAAATAATGTCTAGTTTATATTCTTTTGAAAAACATAAGAAACTATCAAAGTTATGAATGATTTATCGATTCACTATTTCAAAATATTGTTATATTATATCTTTACTCGTGCCCGATAGTGACCCATTTAACCCAAAACGCTAGGGTTAGGGTTAGGTCTATAATATTAGTGATGAAAAATGAACAGTTTGCTATTAGAGCACAAGTTAAATTTGGTCCAACGCCGTAGGGCTAGCCATATATCCTGATGTTTGTCTTAGTGGGATGTCGTCGTTCTCGTCTCACTCTGATATAAGGAGTAGTGTCACATAAAGAGGGCTAGCTAGGTACATATTGTCAAAATCTCTCTCTCTTGATTAGCCCTTGGATTACGGTATAGAGCTCTTTCTATTTACGTATCATGTATTTTAATCATAACAATTTAATTTATCTTTAATTGAGCTTGAAAATAAAACTAACAATACTGCCAACGGACATTATAGTAACCTTCGATAGATTGATGTCTAGTCAGTTAAGAGCACATACAAAATTGAGCAGTTTCTCTTTTTCGAACGATGTCAGCAAGACGGAGAGACTCATGAAAAACAAAAAGAAATCAAGATGATACGATGTCCTCAATTAAACAACAAAATTTGAGGCATTGCTATCTCACAAGATGAAAGATCAACATGCCCTACATTGATTAGAGTATAACTTATCCTATGTTGAAGTGTTGGTGGCTTGGCGGGCTTATTTGAATTCTAAAGTTCCATGACTTGGGGCGAAAGGAGATCGCCCCTCTCTCTCTAATAATACTTGAATCTTTTTCTTTCATATTTGTGTACTTTAAAAATAGGAGAACATTTTTCTATTTGTATCGTTATCCTATTTCTTTATAACTGTACCATTCATTGATGCTCTTTTTGCTTATATCAAATGCTTCGCATGCTAGCTATACCAAATACCCATATATTGATGCCTTAATTTTTCGTGTGCAACACTCCATCAACATTTTTCTTTAGGGCATAATAGGCAGACGAACGAAGTGCTAAAGTTGAAACCAAAGGTAAAAGTAGTTGTAAAATAACATAAAGATGAGGATTTATCTTCCAGGTTGAATTCTCATGTGGTGTGATCTTCACAGCAAAAACAATGAAATTTTACTCAAAATTATCAACGTTTTGTGGAATGTTTGGAAGGGCAGGAATAAGGGTACTGTTTTTGATTGAAATTAATGCCATGCCAATTCAATAAGTCATGAAGCTAATCAAAGGGAAGGAGATGGATGGAATGGCAAACTAATGACACAAGCCAGCTGAAAGACAAAGACAAATCATGATATATATATATATATATATATATATATATATCATGATATATATATATATATATATATATATATATATATATATCAACCATTTGGAACAACAGCCCAAACAACCAAACTAGGCCTAAACTTCATGAAGCTCTAGCTATGACAAGAAGAAACCAAATCAGAACAGGCCTGCAGGTGATCAAGAACAACATGAAGAGAAGAGGAACAAGAAGATATATAGAAGATCAACTCAAAAAATAGCCTCTCTCTAGCACAGAGGCTTGCTGATCATATGCACGATAGATACCGATAATTACGGATGGAGCTTGGAAGACAGATATATAGCAAATGGAGTGCATGGGATCGCCGATTGGGATAGTTGAAGATGACGAAAGGAATTGCATTTCTGGAGGATATTTAAATAACAACTTGATCATTATACTCTAAACTTTAATTTGTTCATTAATGTCACACTAATTTTTCTTCAATTTCATTGCGCACTTCTACTAAAAGTAAAATTGAAGTCTTTTATTTTTTATTTTTTATAATACCCAAATGCCCTTCAAAAAAAGAAAAATAGTACTCATCTGAATAATAACTATTCACAATTTATTCCAAAAGTACAACCTCTAATAACTACATATTATTATGAATTTATAATAATTTTAAGAAGATTTAAAGTTGATTGAAAAAAAAAGCACTTGCAATTGCATTTGCTATGTGTACTAGTAATAACAAAGCAAACTCAAATACACTTATGGTAACAGTTTGTTGTGCTTGGCTTTGGTTATTATTATTATTATTATTTTGGTCAACTTTATAATAATTAAATGAAAATTAAGAGAAAAGAATAATAAAAAAAAGATTAATGAGAGAAAAAGTATCAAAATTGAAAAAAAAAAAAACACGGCACAATATAATACATCTATGCACAATGAATCTTAAAAGTGATTTTGGTAGATGACTTTGATTTAGGTTCATTCTTTGAATTTGAACTTTCTCTTTTTGATTTTATTGTTTATTTTTAATTTTCTTTTAAATTATTATAAAAAAAAAATTTTAAAAATTGTACAAAACTAAAATCACCGCAATCAAAATTGCAAATTCAAACACATAATAGATCTCAAACTCAAAGGGTGGATAATAAGAGTTAACACTTCCTATTATGGCAAAAACTTGAGTGCGGCGGCTGCACCAGGACGTCAACATGGGAACAAATTCAAAATAAGAGGTGCAAAAGATTGCCAATTTTTCTCAGATCCCACTCAACTCATACTCAGTCCTCATACACAACCACTTATATTTAAGTAAGTCTAATTGGTTAGAACACCGCGTACAAACAAACTTCACTTCACTTCCTCAGTGTACACCTTTATCGAGTTAATAAATACTCCTTCCGTCTTGCTTAAAGAATTCACATTTGAAAAATTTACTCTCTTCGTTTCAGGTAAAGAGATTTTTTTTGGTCAATTTAGTTAAAGTTTGACCAAAATTTATATAAATTTATTTATTTTTACAAAGTTATGAAAGTTGTAATCTATAGTGTTGTTAATATAGTTTTTAATTAATAAAATTTTATTTCTTAAAATATAAATTAAGTATGTAAAATTTTGATTTGATTTAGTTACATGTTGACTTTTAAAAAAAAAAAAAAAGTGGACTCCTTCTGTGGAACAAAGGGAGTAATAATTAAAAAAACTATATAATTAGCATTAGAATTTATCATAATTACAAAAATACTTGACCATAGTTAATAACTTAATATGTTTATACTACCATGTGAAGCGTAAAATTATAAAATTATAAAAATTGTAAACATGATTTTTGAAAGTAGACTCTTTATGTAAAATATCCATACTTTTTTGTACTAAATAAAATACTGTATTTCTTTCTTTAAAAAAAATATTCTAAAATAAATGTTTTCTCATAAAATTATTAAACTCACTATTACTATTTATAATATTTCAATGTATACTTACAATATTACTAATAATATGAACATTAATGGTATTCATGTATATATAATAATTACTCTATCCCGGCCGTAATGAGTCTCTCTTATTAATTTTGAACCAGTTTTAGAAAACATTTGACTTTGAGTTTTTTTTTTTTAATTTTTAAATATTCTTTAGTGGTGTAAAATTAATAAGGTCATATCATTTATATCTCAGAATTAAAAAAGTGTTTTAGACACTTCGTCAAATATTTTTTTCTAAATAAAATAGAAAATTTTATTTCAAAACATTCAAAAATAGGTCATAATATTGGTTTTGAGACAGCCGGAATACTAAGATGACCGTAAAATTATTTTTCTTAATTTTTGTAAAAAAGGAAAAACTGAAAATAGGACACTCACTCAAGATGGAAGAAGTAGATTTTTGTTAGTACTCTTGGCATCCAAAAGTTCATTTTTAGTACTCCCTCCGTTCCTAAATTATTATTATTATTATTTTTTGTTCGTCTCAAAATAATTATTTTATTTAAAAAAATTTGATATTATTTTTATCATTTTATCCTTACTTTTTGTGATATCTCACATCGGGTAGATGTGAAACTTGTGTGTGCCTTATAAGTGGCCACCCATTACTACTCTTGGCACCAACCTATCCATGAATTTTGGGTGGCTTGTGGTAGGCGGTTGACCCAGTGTTTAGTGGGCGGTGTGGGCTATGCGGGCGGCCGGGCTCGGGTCGTTACAAATGGTATCGAGCCGGTCCCGACCGAAAATGTGTTGGAACACATCGCCCGGGGTGCCGATCCTTTGGACCTCCTTTGGGTCTTGACGAGGACGTCAATGATTCAAGTGGGGGAGATTGTGATATCCCAGTCCTCGTCAATGATTCAAGTGGGGGAAATTGTGATATCCCACATGGGACTTGTGTGTGCCTTATAAGTGGCCAACCACTACCACTAGGCACCAACCTATCCATGGACTTTTGGGTGGCTTGTGGTGGGCCAGTTGACCCAGGTGCTTAGTGGGCCAGTGCGTGGGCTATGCGTGGCGGACCGGGCTTTGGGCTCGGATCGTTACACTTTTTTCCCTACTTTAATTATGGGCCAAATACACATAGACATTAAAAAAAATTATACATTATACCAATATTAATAATCAAGTCAATTATTTTTTTTAATCTGTGTGCCGGGTCAAACAAGACAATAATTAAGGGACGGAGGGAGTAGTTTTTTTAACAAATATTCCCTCCGTTCCACCAAAAGAGTTCATGTTTGAAAAATCTAATAATTAAGAAATATATTATTGTCATTGAAGTTGATCATAATTACAAAAATATTTGAAGATAGTCAAGATGTTTATAAAATATGTGTGGATGATAAAGTTGAAATGTTTATAGAGATTGTAGACATAATTTTTTTTTCTTGAAAGAGTAGACATAATTTTTTAAAGTGAACTCTTTAAGTGAAACGTCCCAAAATAGAATAATGGACTCTTTGTTTGGAACGAACGGAGTATTTATCTTTGAACGGATGGAGTATAAGTGTATATTTTTTGGTTTCCCAAAGTATTATCGAGCCTAAAAATCTAAAACTAATCCCCGAGTTATAGTTGAATACTAAAAGCGTGTATTTCTCTCAAAGAAAAGTTTTTTGTATACATAAAAGCACAAAACCAAACTCTCTTGGTTAAACAAGGAAATTGGTAGAGCAACACAATCCGTTTACATATTTAATTTACAGCAAGTATAGTAGTATTGTATAGTACAATTATCGATACATTTGATATTTTTATTGAACAATATTTTAAAACTTGCTATAAATAAAATTTGTTTCTATAGCATTGCTCCGTTTAAAATAAAAAATAACATAGTAACAAAATTCGTTTACAGATTTGTTAAATGTATACAGCGACTGGAATAGGAGGTAAACAAGTAGTAAGAGCATCCACAGCAGTCACACCCAATACCACACTCTAAATACCTCGTTTTCTGTTCCAGTTTCACTTTTTCAATACTCTAAAAAAGAATTCACTCCAACAAGCACCCTCTATACGACCCTCTAAAACTTTAATCTCTCTCTTCTTAACTAATAACAAACCTAACTACCATTCTATCTTCCCTTTTTTTTCATTTATATTTCTCACAATCAGAATGAAATATTTTATATTTTAATTATATTCTATTAAAAATATGTTATATGTTTTAATAAGTTTAATTACTTTATTATCAAAAAATATATGTCAATCTAAGGGATAATTTATGTTTAAAAACCTTTTTTCTTTGTTCTCTCATATATTAAGTACACATAATTTTTTTGGTTAAAAAGAATTCGCAGTTAATTCACAAATTCCATATAATAAAAAATGTATCTTTCTATTTAATTGATAAAATTTATAATGATAACGTAACAAAAAAAAAAGTATATGAACAATAATAAATAAAAGAGGTGATATGATTAATTTTCAAAAGTTATATATTTTTTTTTCTTGAAGTAACAAAAATAAAAATAGTCAAATTTTGATCACTCAAGTGATACTATTCATCTAAAAGTTCCTCTATATTTAAAGGGTAGTTTGTTTAATTTTAGAGAAAGTGGGGGAGGTAGAGTGTCCATTATAGGATCAAGTGGGGTAAAAATCTCTAAATTTAATTTTAGAGAGTGGCTAAAAGTAACCACGGTAGTTGCTCTAAGATACCCCAGTCCAGTGTGGAAGGGAAGGTGGGGTTTGGCTTTAAGGCCAACAGCACAGGAAGCGCCTTTTAAAGATTTGGTGCATCGCAACTCTTTTGGCCGCACTCGTAACCGTATCTTTCTCTTTCAACCATTTGTCGGCGGTTGGTTTAGTACTCCTATTATTTATTTAAATCTCCGCACGTGTGTTATTTACTCCAACTCATTTCTTTAACTCGGGTACTTTTCCATTTCTCCCAAAAAAATATCTCTGTGAGAAGAAGACGGCTTTTTTGGTTGGGCATTTGGCCCAATGATTAGGCCCAAACGCCCTCTTGGAGGTAAACAAGTTTGCCCGCTTCAGTTATTTCAAATTTCATTTGCTCCGTCCGTTCAGGATAAATATTTCTAAAAATATTTATCTAGGGCGGAGGGAATATAAGATTTTGAGAAGATAAATACAACAGTCAGTATGGTCTCATATTCTGGTCGAGTCTTGGAAAGAGGAAGGTAGATGAATGAACCAAGTCATGACTAAGGTGCTATGTAGGCGTACGTTTAGTCCTAGCTTAATAAATAGTCAAATCTCAAGATGATTTAGTCCAAACGTTGAAGCTTTTAGTGCTAATTTTAGGCATATTGATTTCAACTTTTGAACTTCCCACAAGCATCATGCTCAATTCAAGCTCTTGGTACGTCTGATGCTGGTTTGGCTTCAAAAAAAAAAAAAAAGTTTGTCGAATATTGAAATTTGTTGAAAGTGATTGTAATAACCCTAACATACCAATCTCAAAATTTCATCTTGATAAGTGCACGATATTTCCTTTCTAGTTTCATGTTTATTAGAACGCTTTCGGTAACGTGATCCATCATAGCAGCACGAAAAAATTGAGACATATCTTAAAAGAGGTTTAGAACTGCGATGAAATTTGGCCCGGTCTTCTTTGGTGGATATTCAACCGCTTTAGTATTTTATACTTTTTCAACCGAAAAAAGATACTTTTGTAAGAAATGTCGTCTATGCCCTTAAGAAACACGAACAGGCACGCAATGCATCGCAATACCAAATCGATTTATCACAATTTCAAGGCCGATGCATCTCGATTCAAAATTAATGCATCGCGATCTATAAACCGACAAAAATGCACTTTTGGGGGAAAATGTCGTCTATGCCGTTAAGAATTCAAACAGGCACGCGATGCATCGCAATTCCAAGTCGATACATCGCGATTCCAAATTGATGCATCGCGATTAAACTTTTGATCGTCTGTAACATAAGATGCATCACGTGCGGCAACGATTGCTGAGCTGCTAGAGGAGTACAATCAATTCCATTTCTGTTTTCATTATTCTATACATACTCTCATCAACAAAGTTGTGATTATATATCAAAAATAAATATTTACGTATAAATTTCATCTTCATATTGATATGAATCTGCATTTTACGTGAAGTTGCCATTGACGCGAAAGAGGAGGGATAATAGAGGGAGTTTGTTGTGGCAATGGAGTTTCCATCGCTGGAGAAGACGACAGAGATGCGAGTTTGTTGACCTGGATGCCGTGAAAGATGAGAGAAAACGAGAAGTGGGTAGGGGGTTAGGCGAGGAGGGAATCATACTTTAGGTTGTGGGGGGCATTTAAGGAACCATTTATTTATTTATCCACCAAAGTGGACTTTAACGGTTTGAAACAAATATAGTGGACAGTGGACTTCCTCTGAGAACTATTCTAAGTACACCTTGCATGATTTAATATCTTGGTTTATAATTTTGAACTTTCTCTCTCTTCAGTCCGACAAGCTTTCTCTCTATTTGTCTCTTACTTTTTTTTTTCAATTATTATAAAATAAAAATCCAAAATCTGAAATCAAACCGTTAAATCACGATACCAAACACAACATAAATTGTTTTCAACAATTCGGCTAATAGTGTGGATTGTATTATATACTTCATCCGTTCCAAAATGAATATCTATTTTTAGATTTTCACAAAAGTTAAGAAAATTAACTTTTAAGCTATTTTAATAGCACATGTACATAAATACTCTTATTGTCTATGTTATAGTTAAGTTATATCATTGTAAGTGAACTCATGTATATGATAGTTAGTAAATGTGAATTTAATGAATTCATATACCACATCATTGCCGACTTATAAAACAAAAACCTCAAACCTCTCTCTACTATCAAAAACTCCTAACAACTTATAAAGAAAAAAAAAAAACTGTGGAAAAAGTTGCATTATGGTTGGCCTAAATATAAGCATTTATTTTGGGACGAATGGAATAATTCTTTATAATGAGTTTCATCATTAGACATAGTCATTAATTCTGTTAACAACAAAGAAGTTCTTGTATGAGGTTTTATTCTACCGGAAGGAATACAGAGCAAGAATTAAATCTGCTACTTTGTTTTCAATTTTATTATGATGGCCTAGCCTTTTTTTTTTTTTTTTGAGTAAAAGTTCGTTTGGTCGTCTGTTTTGGTCAAAATACAGGAATCAAATACAGTTTATTTGTAAAAATTAAAAAGCTCCGTTTTATAAACGCTGTAATTTGAAAACATTACGTTTTGAAAATGTTGCACCAAACGGGCTCTAAATGATATCAAGTGTTTTTTATTTATCCTCCCATCATATTCAAACTCTTAAATTCAAATTGAATGTTGGGATCGAAGGACAACATTGTTCTAGTCATTCTTATTGAAATCAAAGAGAAAAATAAATAAATTATTGTACTTAGATTTGAAGACGCCTTAAATTTATTTTTGTCATCTTATTAATTTTTTTTTTTGACACAAATATTGACGTGTCAATAACTGTAATTTCATGCCACTTATTCAATTTAACACAACAACACTAAGTATTCGTGCTAAAATAAATAGAGAAATTTAGTAAAATGAAAAACAAAAAGAGTGTTAATAAGACTCCGTTTGTTTCAAGGAAAATAACTTCTGAAAAATAGCTTCCGGAAAATGAAAAGGTTCTATTTTTAGGCGTTTGGTAAATCTTTTGAAATTATGTCGAAAAATATTTTCCGGTGTTTGGCAAATATATAAATTTTTTACGGAAAACATGAATACATATAAAAAGTTATATCTCTTCGTCCTAAAATTAGTGTCTCCTATTGAATACACATTTATTTTTAAAAAGTTTTTTACTTTAAATAATTTCTTTAGTAACCCCAACTACCACTAGTGGTATTAAATCAATGGGGTTCATCTATTTTTCAATCTTACAAATAATAATAACATAATTGATAATTGATTTGAAAACACATTTCAAAAAGAAAAGAAAAAAAAAAGAAAGAGATAATTGTTGTGGCCCACTTGTGGACGTCCCGAAATGAAATAATAGACATTTATTTTAGGATGAATGAGGTATTTATTAAAATTGAGTAGTGTAAAGGTGATATTAGGCTCCGCCTCAAATTAAAAATTTTATGATCTTAAACATTATACCGTAAGCTTCATGTACTCTTCAACCAAATATTTTATTTCGTGTAATATTATCTTTAAAAATTAAAGTATTAAAAAAATAATTTAAAATTTTAAATCAACGCACTAAAGAATTTCAAACAGATATATATATATATATATATATATATATATATATATAACATGTTCACTCTATATTAGTATTTCTAATTGAAATATTAAGTTAAAATATATTCAAAATTCAACTACTTGAATCGTAATATTATTGTTATTTTCTCGTTTCAAAATGAATATTTACTTTTATTTGTGATCGTGAATAAAAGTGAACATTTATTTTGGGACGAACATGAATATATTTTTCAATGTTATAAAAGTTTTCATAAATCTTGACAATATCAACAAAAAGTATATAAATAAAACTTTGTTCATAGAATCACTTCAAAATATTACGGTAAAATATTACGATTATTTTTCTTGAATGAAAAGTTAGAAATGAATATAGCACATCCAAATGTGCAAAGGTGATATTAGGAGAAAATTTGAATGAACAAGTTTTGGAAAATGACTTACGGAAATTGAATCCGTAAGTCATTTTCCTGAAAAGAAGGCTTCATTTTTCGTTGACTTGTAAAACATCTTACATTGACTACATTTTTCAAATGTTAGTAAACACCGAAAAATAAGGAAAACGTTTTCCGAAAATCATTTTCCGTGAAATAAACGGAGCCTTTAATATTCAAATACAATTATAATGGTATAGGCCAAAACTAAAGATAAATTAATTGATGCCTGCATATTACTAGGGGAAAACTACACAAATGAACCCTGTAGTTTTAGGGTTTTTTGCATTTCGTTCCTGTGCAAAAAATTTTTTGCCAGTCGTCCTTGTACCAACCAATTGAACGCAATTGGTCCTTCCGTCTAGTCCCATTGTATTTTGTTTGTTAAGTCGCAGTGCATTTTGGACGGGGTAAAATAGTCATTTTGCTTTTGAAAGTACATGGACCAATTGTGTAGGGAACAATTGGAGCCATATCTCTCAATAAAGAAGCAGCTCTCCAAGATAATAAATAAGACGCAATTGAGATCCATGGACCTAAAATTGAAGAAATTAATGGAGGTTTATTGTCACTGTGTAGTTAAAGTTGTGATGTTAACTTCATGGACTGACTTTGGACAGAAGGTTTTGGATATGTGCAAATTGTTTGGTAAGTATTCCCCCATTTCTTCAATTGATTATAAAATCTCAATCCCCATTAACACATTCTTTTTCATCTTCGTTTTTGACTAGCAAAGCATCCATGTGAATTTTTCCTTTGGTTCAATCCACCAATGTGCCATAAGGTCGTGGAGATTATACCGGGTTGATTCGTAGGATTAGGGAGTATGAAGTCAAAAATCGATGGAGGCAACCAAAGAAGATAGGGGAGTACTCGGAAGTTTTTGTGGGTATGCCTTGTCATAGCTTGGGTGATTCTTGCTTGGATAATTTTTGGAGATGAAGGAAGCAGTGGTGACTCAAGAAAATTTCTAGCCATTAGTGGTCAGTAGGTTAATCCTAGTTATAAAACTGCTCTGTTATGATTTTTTTTTTTTACATAAAGTGTTGGTATTTGGTTCCCAAAAGCTTAAGCTTAATCCTAGTTTGTGATAGTTTGAAACCTCAATTTTGGTTTTGAATAAGGTTGTCAAAGTTGATGTTGCATTTATTCTTTATGCATAATCTATTCTACTATGAACTTCAATGGAGAAGTGGTTGGTTTGCCTTTGTTTGAAACCTCAATTGTTTGATATTTGATTTTGATAACAATGTTGCTCTACTTTGTTCCCTCTATTATTCACAAATGCAATGAAAACAAAAGCAATTTTTGTAATCACCTGTATTGAAACTAAATGCAATGAAAACAGAGATTGAAACAAACAGAGGAGTCATCACATCCTTTTAGCATTCACCAAAACAGGACTACATTCACAGAAATATGAATTCATTCACAAAACCAATTAAAATAGAAGTAATGAAACAAGGCTATTACATTCACATAAATATGACTTCATTCACATCCTCTTGACATTCACCAATGTTGACAAAAGTAACAGATGAATATTCACTTCAAGGCTATTACATTCACAAAAGTAGGAATTCAATGTTAAGGAAATTACATTCACAAAAATAGGACTTCACAAAATAAGTGTTTTCCAACATTATATAGAACTTCACAAAATAAGTGTTTACTAATATTAAAATTCATCCATCACCAAAAGAAATAGTTTTCATCCACATTCTTGCTTCACTTTCTAGGCAGCTTCCTCTTCTTTGCACCAACATGGGATTCCAAATCCACCCTAGTTATACAATTCTTTCCCTTGAAAGTAAATCTTAGAGGTAGGAAATGGCTTGAATTAGGTTGGGACTGTGGTTGGGATGAACTTGATGGAATCCCTTTAGCCCTGTTTGGAGTTGGTTGGGAAGCACTTAATGCATGGATTCCCTTCAGCCCTGTTTTGAGTTGGTTGGAAAGCACTTAATGGCCTTTTTGATGTTGTTGCACCCTTGCCTTTTGCAACACTGTTTCTTAGTCCCTACAAAGTGTAAATTGGATAGCCTTAACCAAGATTTAGCAAATGCAAAAATAAAATAAAATAAAATACATATACAATATTGTTACCATAGATGATCTTCCTGCATCCAGCTGCAAATCCTGCTTTTAGTGGCCCCAAACAACAGTAGATCCTCTTGAATTTTCTTTGATTTGGTGCATTCACATACTCCTCAGATCTAAGTTCAATTTTCATGGTTAAGTTGAGATTTGTTCTCCTAATCTCTGCACAATAATCCCATAGTAAACCAAACTGTTCTTAATGATTTCCATGGTTTAACTCATCTACAATCCACTAGTTTTGTCATTTTTCACTAAATGAATATCTCTCCTATTCTTTATTGAGTATTCTTTTAATGTCATTTTCACCTCTTCTACATTTGAAAACCTCAAAGACAACTTGTACTGTGGATTTCTCAAGTCTTTTTCAGGTTGAAAGTCTAATCCTCTATGCCTTTGTCTGTGCCCATCATCATCAGAGCTTGCAATGCTCTATAAGTCATCAGAGGATGCATAGTCAGACTCCACATCTATTTCTTCACCATAAAATATTTTTGACTTCCCCTTACCATTATAACCTTTCTTATCTTTCATACCAACCCACTCAACTGCCTGTCAATGTTATTTTCAAACTTAGCATCATCTTTATCATCACCAGACCAATCAAATTTAAGGTTAATAAATTGATTATAATTCTCATCAGACTCAGATTGTTCATGTTTTAACCCTGCATCATCATGTTCATGTTCAACATCAAAAACTCTGCATTATCACCACCATGTTGATGTCCAACCTCAACTTCAGCTTCAAACTTTGCATTATCACCACTATGTTGTTGTTCAACCTCAACCTCAGCTTCAAATTCTCCATTATCCCCACCATGTTGATGCTCAACCTCAGCCTCATGCAAATCTGATGTACCCAATTGTTGTGTTATTTTTCTCTCAATTCAGCTTGGTATTCAATTTCTAAATGAGCCACAACATCATCAAGTTCATTCAAATTATAAGTTAGTAACAACTGATTCAGTGTTTTTATATGATCTTCTGACACATTCCATTTTTTACTCTGTTCACCCACTCCTTCACTCTCATCTCCATTCAATTCCTCAATAACTACATAGCTTCTCAGTGTTGGTTCCATAAAAAAATCATCACGAGAAGTGGCACGATGTTCTAAATACATCTAAATTAATTTATGTTTTTTTCATATCTGGGCAACAGTCATCATGTCCTCATTAATCCCTAAAGCTCTTAACCCATATTCAAGGGCCAATGTTGGAACCTTATAATGATAAAACATAATCCCATCATAACCAAGCCATGTAATCATTTTGTTTATGTCTTGAATGGACAATAAATCAGAATGACAAAAGTCAAAATAATCGATTAATCCCCCATTAGAAACCCTATGTGGAATGTAGTCAAACTCTCCACCATGGTGTAGCTCAATGTTGAACCAATCTGAAGGTAAATGCAACAACACAACCTAGATAAGATATAAATCCAAACACATGGAACCACATGTCTTATCTTTTTTTCACAAATGCAGAGTCGAATTATTAAATTGAAATTAACTATATATAAAGGGTCTGGAATTAACTACTACACTACAAAAATCAACAAAATCGAGCAATGTGATACAAGGACCAAAAGCAACAGACAAGCAAGTTAATGTCAAAAGCAACAAGATATAAAACAACACTGCACAAAAAAGTGACATTTTCGAAGTAAAATAACACTTTACAGATAGAGAGACAAACAAACAACACTCTATGTTTCTATACAATGATTTTTCAGCAAAAAATCAAGAAAAAAAATTCCCTTTCCAGTCTAAATCATACGAAATACTTAAATTAAGCAAATAAAAGGAAGTATACTTACAATACATATCTTCAACATCCCACACTAGTCCTCTTTTCCTCTACATCCACGCCATTGCTAGAGTTTAGTGAAATCGAACTCAACTCTAACCAAATTTTACTTTCAATCGCTTCCTAACCCTCAAACGACATTTTACTTTAATCAACTAAATTGATTTATGACAGTTGGAAGCGTATTTACTCATTGTATTTATATTTCAGAATTGGTCCCTGTATATTTTCAAGATGAAATGACTATTTTACCCTTCCACAAATGCATGTGTGTGGCATGTGTGCGCACTTAACGATAAAAAATTAAGGGCAAACTACACAAATGGTCCCTGTAGTTTTAGTTTTTTTGCAATTGGTCCCTATACAAATTTTTTTTTGCCAGTCGTCCTTATGCTAACCAATTTAACGCAATTGGTCCTTCAGTCTAGTTCCGTTAAGTCTTGACATGTGCTCCTCACGTAAATTTGGGCAAGGACAAAATTGTTATTTTACTTATGAAAGTACAGGGACTAACCGTGAAATTTGGGCTGGTCGTCTTCTCTGGCTGATTGTCTTATCTTTCTTTATTTTCATTTCTGGGGTTTTTTTTTCCTTGGGCTAAACCCTTATGGACATGGGAGGTCAGTCAAACATGCCTTTGATTGAGGCATTTTTTGAGATATTACCAAAACTCACATCGGGAAATGGTCATAGGAGGAAAGAGGAATTTAGGAGGAACATGACGTAACCGCCGGCCGATGGTGTATAAAAATGGCAAGATCCGGTGGCTCGCTCGCTACGAGTCGACTAAGTTCGTGCCATTTGTCCGAAGTTCTCGCTTTTTCCTTTCCTCTTTCTGCCTCCTCTGTTCACCATTGCCACTGAGCATCAACATTTGGATCTGGGATCTCTCTTCCTCTGTTCGCCAAATTTGCAAAAAAATTGATTTCACAATCGGCTCACTACTGCCGCACCACCACTTTTACTCAATCAAAGACACAAGATGGTGCAAATCGAGCCCTAAACCGAATGGTGAGAGAGAGAGATACGAGAGAAGGATATGACAAAGAACACGGTGACATCATCACATGATCTGTCAAGTTTAACCCCGAATCTTGTGCAATTCGGACTCCCTCTCCCTTCTAACAGTACCTTCCTAAATAGAGTGAAAAATGCTCAGAATCCATGGCTACAATCTCACTCACTGTCTCTCTCTCACACACACACACACACACAATCTCTCTTCCATGATGGTGTTGGTGATCTCAGGTGATGCGCCGTTGTTGGAGAGAGAGGGAGAAGCAGGTTTGGGAAATGAAAATGGACAGGACGTGGAAGAGTTGGAGGGAAGCTTTTTGGGAGGAGTGAACCGTCATTTGAAAGTTATTGTGGTATATTTTCGGCAATGGTGAAGCTCTTTCAAGTGTATTAATATTTATTTATATTTCAAGATTGGTCCCTGTACTTTTCAAGATAAAATGACTACTTTGTCCTTCCACAAATGCATGTGAATGACACGTGTGCGTACTTAACAGTAAAAAATTAACAGAGCTAGACGGAAGGACCAATTGTGTAAAAAATCTCGGTACAGGGACCATTTGCGAGGTGTAAGGATGAAATGCAAAAAATACTAAAACTACAGGGACTATTTGTGTAGTTTGCCCAAAAATTAACAGAGTTAGACGAAAGAACCATTTATGTTAAAGGTCCTCGGTACAGGGACTATTTGTGAGGTGTTGGGATAAAATGTAAAAGAGAGGTGCTAAATGACACCCCCTCCTTCTGAAAAGTGACTCTTTTGCCTCTCACTTTCAACTTAAAAAAACGCAAAAAGCCCTTGTACTTTAAAAAAAAAAAAAACTGGAAAATTGAAGAACCGCCCAGACTAGGTGGTCTTATACTAATGGATCCGTTAATTTTTTTTTTCAATCTAACCCTTTAAATTCAGAATTCCGTTAAAAACTTAACAGATTCGTTAAATTTTTAACGGCATAATAGGAGGACCGCCCCTCCCTAGGAGTTTAATGCAATAACACCGCCCACCCTTAGGGGTTTAAACATTTTAAACCGCCCACCCTTGGGAGTTTAAAATGTTTAAACCGCCCACCCTGGGGTTTGAATTTTTTTTTTCCAGTTTATATAATTTTATATAATTATTAATATATACATAATTTTATATAATTATTAAAAAATAATTATTAATATATAATTTTAGTTTATATATATATAATTTTCTATAATTATTAATGTATACAAGTTTTTATAATTATTAATATATAATTTTTGTTTATAATTTTAGTTTAATATATAATTTTATTTTATAATTTTAATTTTGAAATTAATATTATTGTTGATTTAATTAGTAATATATTTATCAACTAAAATTTGCACAAATTAATATATAATTTTAGTTTAATATATAATTTTACATAATTTAAAATCGTTTAATAAATATATAATTTCAAATGATGTAATTTTATTTTATAATTTTAATTTTGAAATTAATATTATTGTTGATTTAATTAGTAATATATTTATAAACTAAAATTTGCACAAATTAATATATAATTTTAGTTTATTATATAATTTTACATAATTTAAAATTGTTTAATAAATATATAATTTCAAATGATGTAATTTTATTTTATAATTTTAATTTTGAAATTAATATTATTGTTGATTTAATTTTATTAATATATAATTTCATATTATTTAATTTAAGTTTTTAATTTAATATATTTGTTTATTTACTAGTAATAAATTATAATTTTATTTATAAATACATAAGGGGTAATTTATAATAATTAATGAAACATAAAGGTTAAAATTATAAATATAAACTTTTCTAATCATTAAGAGCGTAATAATAATTTTTTAAATGGGGTGTGATTTAGCATAAAAGGGGACGATATTTAGCACCTATGATGTAAAAAATCCTAAAACTATGTGTAGTTTCCCTTATTACTAACCTTACTTTTCCCACAGATCATAAGAGTATATTTCTAGGGTTCTGCACTTCTTCCAACGAAAAGGGTTTATGGAATCCATTTTCACAATCCAGAAGATGCATCTGCTTACTACCCAGTCCCACCAGGTGTGCAAATCTCCATCGTTCCCAAATTCTTCCATCTTCAATTTCATGATTAGTACTATAAACTTACCTCATTCTAGGGTTTCCCTTAGAACATCTCAGCCAATACATACTGTGTTCTCGGTCATTATTATCTCCAACTCCAAATCTCCTCTCTATTTCTTCATATCAACATTCATTTACAGTCTCTTACCTCATAAATTCATGTTGGGTTATCTCCAGAAGAAGCTTTTTCAGCTTCCGAGATCGTCAACATTGAAGCCCCAGAGAAACCAGACTCTGTTCTAGCCTTTCTCAAGAAACATGAATTCACCAACACCCAGATTTCAAAAACTGTTAAAAGGTACCCTCAAATCCTCTTTTGCGATCCTGAAGAAACCCTTTTGCCGAAACTTGAATTTTTGAGTTCAATTGGCCTTTCAAGCACTGATATAGCTAGCGTTATAACTGCCAAACCTAAAGTCTGAACGTCGTGTAGCTTGGAGAAGCATATCATTCCTGCTTATAACTTCTATGGACAGTGGCTTCAATCTGATGAGAAAACTGTTTCTGCAATCAAACTCTGTCCGTTGGTTTTGTTTTTTGACCCTCAAATGTCTGCTGTGCCTAGTATTCGATATTTGAAAGAAATAGGAATGACCGATTCGAATATTATGTTCTTCTTTAGGGAGAATCCTAGATGTTTTTTGAGTACTCGTAAGGTTAGAAAGATTACTGAGAAGGTAAAGAAGATGGGATTTGACCTGCTGGGAATGAAGTTTGTTGGGGCAATAAATGTGCTCACTGCAATGGGCAAATCGACATGGATAAGTGTTAATAATAAGCAAGAAGATCATGTTCAACAACAAGGTCAACATCACGAAGATCAACAACAGCAGCAATGTGATACTGGTGGTGTGCGCTCTGCTGGTGTGCACTCTGCTGGTAAGGAGAAAGGAGAAAGTGCCACTAAATAAAAGAGTGGCACGTGGTGTTAGTTAGTGGTCAGTGGAGTGTGTTAATTAAGTAGTTAGGGCTTGTTTGATAGTTGGACAAGGATAAGGAAAGATTATTAATCCCGGTATTAATACGCTATTAATCCTTACTTATAAATCGGGGTAATTTTAAATTTAAAAATGTTAGTCACATGTTTTTTTATTGAGGGTGCTAATAATACCACCCTCAACTCTATTATTAGTGAGGGATAAGGACTTTATCCTGATAGCTGCTATAGTCCCGACCCTTATTTACTCAAACATCCGACTATTCGACTTATTAATTCTATCCGATGTTAATCCTGACTACCAAACGACCCCTTAGTGATTTGTTATTGAGTGGTGGGCCCTGTATTAGCTGTATATACGGAGTAGTTTGTTAGGAGATTAGTTTAGCTTGCTTTGTATAAATAGAATGGTCTATTTTATTTTGTATTGATTTTTGTAACCTTTGCTTTCTTAATGAATAAGAAACTCTTTTAGCATCTCTCTCATTATTCTTATTTTCTCGCCAAATGTTTTTCATCTTTGATTGCTTGATTGTCCCCAAATTATCATGGTATTAGTCTATCAGAGCATGGTTGCTAGATCCACTTAATTCTTTGTCTTCCGCATGCAATATTCCTTTGTTCTACAAATTGATTTACAGAAATTGGATCTTCATCATCTTAATTTGAATTTTTCTCAAAAATGTCGGACAATGAAAGCAATGGTAGTAGTTCAAGCAGGAGCACCGATCGAAACAATGATCAAGCTGAAGAAGTCGATTGCTATGATCTGGATAACATTTTGATTCAACTGAATCCATCTCATCCACTTTATCTTCATCCTAATGACCATCCTGGTATGTTGTTAGTGATAGAAGTTCTTACTGAATCAAATTTTAATCCATGGAAAAGGTCAATTGTAATCTCTCTCACTGCTAAGAACAAACTTGGTATAGTTACAGGATTTCACAAAAAACCTAAAATCAATTCGAAATATGTAGTTCATTGGGATAGGTGTAATAGCATGATCATTTCCTGGTTGCTCAATTCAGTATCTTCTGATATAAGATCTAGTGTTGTGTTTATCAAGAATATTGCCAAGGATATATGGGATGACTTGAATGCAAGATTTTCTCAGAATAATGCTCCTCAAAATTTTCAAGTACGAAAACAAATAGCTTCTTTAACTCAGGATAATATGTCAATCAATGCTTATTTTACCAAGTTTAGAAGCTTATGGGATGAACTTACTGACTTGATTCCAAGTCCAAAGTATACTTGTAATGCTTCTAGAGATCAGGAAGAGTATGATCTTGTTTAAAAGCTTACTCAATTCCTTATGGGACTGAATGAGAGCTACACAGCAACTAGAGGACAAATTTTAATGATGACTCCCTTGCCTACAGTGAGCAAGGCAGTGTCTCTTTTGGCTCAAGAGGAGAAGCAAAGAACCTGCAACAACAGCTTTGGTAATTCTGTTATAACCACAGATATTTCTATAGCCTTGATGAACAAGTTTAACAGTGGTGGATTCAACAATTGTGGATTTAAGAATACTGTTAAAAAGAGGGGTAAATTTTTCTGTGAGCATTGTCATGGGGACTCACACACTAAGGATAAATGCTTCTTTTCAAATGGATTTCCTGATTGGCATAGAGATTATGACACTAAACCTGATCCTTCTAAAATGCCAAAGAACAAAGGAAAATTCATTACCAAGGCTGCTGTGCAAAATCAATCTTCTGCTGTCAACATAGCTTCTACAACTGCTACAAGTTCTTCTGAAGCTCCAATTCTTACCAATGCTCAAAATCAACAATTTTTGTCTTTGCTTAACAACAACAGTCTTGAGAGCCCTGAGTCTCATGATTTGGCTGGAATGTTTGTAAATACCATTTGTCTTATTAATCCATTTTTCTTGGCAAGTCCTAGTAATGTATCAATGAATTGGATTATGGACACGTGTTACTGATCATATAACCTTTTCTTTTCAACTTTTACAAAACCCTATTCCTATGCTATCAAAAATTCATTTACCCACTGGTCATACTGCTCTAATTACTCATAAAGGGACTATTCAGCTTACAAAAGCCATTGTCTTACACAATGTTATTTATGTACCAAACTTTAAATTCAATTTGTTGTCGTAGTAAGCTTGCTTCGGACAACAATTGTAGTGTAACCTTCTATTCGACCATTGTGTGCTTCGGACTTAGTTCGAAGAAGCTAAAGGGGATTGGTAAGCTTGAAGATGGTCTCTACAACCGCTTCGCTTGGCACATCCTTAAAAGTTCTGCTCATTTTTCTAATTGTCATTCTCGCTATGGTTCCTTCTCATACTTCTCATGTAACATCTAGTGATAATACTTTGTATCTTTGGCATATGAGACTTGGTCACTCACCTTTGAGTTCCTTGAAACATCTTGATATCATTTCCAAAGAATAAGAATGTTCAATCTTCATTTGATTCAAGATGTGATATTTGTCATTTTTGCTAGACAAACAAGATTACCTTTTCCAATTAGCTCCTCTCACAGTATGCATCCTTTTGATATTATACATTGTGATGTGTGGGGACAATATAAACACTTGACTTATGATGGATGTTCTTCATTCCTCACTATTGTTGATGATTTTTCTAGAGCTACTTGGACCTTTTTGTTTAAATCCAAAGCTCATGTATGTTCTACTCTCAAAACCTTTCTTCAAATAGTCACTAATCAATTTCATGTCACAGTTAAAGAAATCAGATGTGATAATGGATCTGAATTCTTTAATAATGACATTTCTTCTCTTCTTCAATCCATTGGCATTCAACATCAAAGTTCTTGCAATAATACTCCTCAACGAATGGGAGGGTGAGAGAAAACACGATATCTTCTTGAAATTGCAAGAGCTTTGAGATTTCAAGCTCATCTTCCTATTAAATTTTGGGGAGATTGTCTTCAAACAACCACATACCTCATTAATAGACTTTCAAATTCAGTGCTGAATCACAGAACTCCTTATGAACTTCTTTTAAATCACTCTCCTTCTTGTTCTCATTTGAGGGTGTTTGGATGTTTGTGTTTTTCTTCAACACTTTCATCTCATAGAGATAAATTCAGTCCAAGGGCTTCAAAGTGTGTCTTTATAGGGTATCCTTTTGGTAAAAAGGCATATAAACTATATAATCTTGAGAATCACAAAATCATATACAGGGATGTTCATTTTATGAGAATCAGTTTCCTTTCAGTCCTTATCCTCCTCATCTCCATCCCGGTTCCTTGTTTTTCCTTCTTCTTCGTGGCCAATAATGATGATTTTGTTCCTTCATCGTTTTTTCTTCTTCTTCTTCGATTCTCCTTCTTCATTGCCTCTTCCTTCTCCTTCTATTTCTTATCCACTTTCCTCATTTGATCATTCGGACTTTACATCTCACCATCCGCACTGTCGGACAAAGGTTGTGCCCCGATTCAAGGATTATGTAGGATCGCCTTCTACTTTTCAACCCTTTTCTCGGTTCATCGTACTAATACTTCTCCTCATGCATTATCTTCTTTTCTTACTTATGATCGTGCTCTTGTTCCTACAAGAAATATCTTGCCAATATGTCTCTTCTTTTCGAACCACACACTTATAACCAAGTTGTGCAAGATCCTCTTTGGTGCAAAGCTATGGAACTTGAATTGCAGGCCTTGGAAAACAACAACACTTGGTCTTTACAACCATTACCTAGTCATAAAAAGACTGTGGGATGTAAATGGGTTTATAGAATCAAGTATAAACCAGATGGTACAGTTGATAAGTATAAAGCAAGGCTGGTTGCAAAGGGGTTTACACAAACTGAGGGATTGGATTTCTTTGAGACTTTTGCTTCTGTTGCCAAGATGATAACAGTTAGAACTTTACTTGCCTTGGTTGCTGTTAGAGGGTGGGTTGTTACACGATGGATGTGTCTAATGCCTTTTGCATCGGGATCTTCATGAGGAAGGTATTCATGGATTTACCTCGGGGTATTGTCCTTCGACTTCAACTTTGGGACCACCGGTTTGCAAACTTCGAAGTCCTTGTATGGCCTCAAACAGGCTCTAAGGCAATGGTTTCAAAAACTTTCATCCTCTCTTGTCTCTTTTGGTTTTGTCCATCCCACGGTGATCATTCTTTGTTTACCATGGTGAAGGGATCTTCTTTTCTGGTGGTACTTGTTTATGTTGATGATTTGATTTTAATTGGTTCTGATAATTCCTTAATTGCAGCTTTAAAGGTTCATCTTCATAAGGCTTTTAATATCAAAGGCTTGGGTCATTTGAAATACTTTTTAGGCCTTGAGATTGCTAGGAATGATTGTGGTATTTATCTTCATCAAAGGAAGTATGTGCTGGACATCTTAAAGGATACTGGTCTTGAAAATGCTAAGGTTTCTTCTATTCCTATGGAGCAACGTCATGGTTTGTCATCGAAGTTGGAGATTTATTGTCCGATCCAAACAAATATAGAAGACTTATTGGCACGATTTATCTTCTTTGTGACTAGACTCGATATCTCTTATTCGTCCAAATCCTTAGTCGGTTTATGTCCGGTCCCGGGTTCCTCATATGACCGCAGCTCTTAAACCGGTCGTATTTGAAGGGTACCATTGGGCGGGCTTGTTGTTTTCCTCCACCAGTTCTTTGCAGCTTACAGCCTACTGTGATGCTGATTGGGGTGGTTGTCCAACCTCAAGGAAATCTCTAACTGGTTATTGCATCTTTCTTGGGGATTTTTTAATATCCTAGAAGTCTAAGAAACAGAACACTGTTTCTCGCAGCTCTACTGAGGCAGAATATAGGGCAATGGCTTCCACTGCTTGTGAAGTTGGTTGGTTGGTAGCTTTGTTAAAGGAACTGCATGTTCCTACTTTTTCCCTTATGACTTTGTTTTGTGATAATCAGGCTGCAAAGCATATTGCTGCGAATCCTGTTTCCCATGAACGAACGAAACACATCGAAATTGATTGTCATGTTGTTCACAATTACATCACTCAGGGCCTTCTTAAAACTACTCATATTCCTTCTTCTTTGCAACCTGCTGATGTGTTTACCAAATCTCTATAAGTTGAAAGTGTTTAATTTATTTTCCACTTTCACCTTGAGGGGGGATGTTAATAATAAGCAAGATGATCATGTTCAACAACAAGGTCAACATCATGAAGATCAACAATATATAGCAGCAATGTGATACTGGTGGTGTGCACTCTACTGGTAAGGAGACAGGAGAAAGTGCCACTAAATAAAAGAGTGGCACGTGGTGTTAGTTAGTGGTTAGTGGAGTGTGTTAATTAAGTAGTTAGTGGTTTGTTATTGAGTGGTGGGCCCTGTATAAGCTGTATATACAGAGTAGTTTGTTAGGAGATTAGCTTAACTTGCTTTGTATAAATAGAATGGTCAGTTTTGTTCTGTATTGATTTTTGTAACCTTTGCTTTCTTAATGAATAAGAAACTCTTTCAGCATCTCTCTCATTGTTCTTATTTTCCCGCCAAATGTTCTTCATCTTTGATTGCTTGAATGTCCCCAAATTATCAAAAAGGAAGGTAGAGCTTTATAAGAAACGTGGTTTTTCTGAAGATGAGATCTCCATGGCATTTAGGAGATGTCCAAAGTTTATGATGGCGTCAGAGGGAAAAATTATGGGAATTATGGATATTCTGGTAAATAATATGGGTTTGAAGGCTTCTATTATTGCAAATAGGCCACAAATATTTACTTTGAACTTGGAGAAGACAATTGTTCCTAGGTGTTTGGTTTATCAAGCCTTGTTGGAGAGAGGTTTGGTCGAGAAGAACCAGGAAAACCGCTTGCTTAATTTGCTGTGCATTACAGAAAATCGGTTTATTGACAGCATTATAAAAACTCATGAAGAGAAATTCCCTGAACTCATGAAGCTATATCAAGAAAGTTAGAAAAAATACGAAGCGACTTGGAATTTGATTTGATTTGATTTGCAATCAGAATGTCGTTATAATGGTCGTGCTTCATCTTTCTTTGATGGAGAGTAGTTTTTGATTTCTCATATTGCCTGATGGTAGCAAGTAAAGCTTGGAGCTTGACAAAGTGCAGTGTGTAGAATCTTTTGGCATTTTTGTTACCGCTGAATCTTGAAACAAGTGTAATCCATCCAGTTTGAAGTGGGGAATTTATCCAAGTGATTCTGTGCTGTCTAGACATCTAACTTACTACATCTTAAACCACTTCGATTTATTGTTGATTGTTTGGTTACTTGTGCAGTGCTCTACAACACAGGTTTTTCTTGCACATCCATTGACAGTACATCTATATGAAGGCTTAATAATATTTAGGTAAACTTTACGAACACTGCTGCTAAGTTGTTCTAACTTATAACGTGCTTTGCTTTTAATCGTCAACTGAAACATTTTCTAATGGCAGCTTGATATTGTACTGCAGATGGCATGGAAACTAGTAATCTGATTTCATAACCATTTTAAGATGAAAGATTGGACAGAGCCTACTCAGGGTGGAGACACAGATTGAGCAAGTGAGGCAAGTGATCAACCAACCCCCTTAATTTCGGGGAAACATAAAGAATGTAAGAGTTCAGTCACGAGATTGAATTTTCGGTTCATGTCAAAAGGAGTTTTCAATCTCAGAGCATTGTGAACTTGAATGTGCAGATTATAATTATGTGTTTGGAGCTTACAAGATGAATGGTGATTAACTTAGCTGTATAAACGTCCTTGTACAATAATATATATCCTCCAAATCTTTGTCAGGAACTACTATGAACTCTCAGAGTCAGTTTTGAGTTTGAGAATTATGGTGGCAGTTGCTTGCTGTTTTTCTTTTGCAGGAAAAGGTCATCTTATTCACCTTTCCAGAAGAAACTTCATGTTAGAACTAGGGTTTTGAGGTGTGATTTCGTGGAGTTTGAATTGCACTGTTACAAATCTGAAGGGACAATGGGAAATGGCACCTAGCCATTTTCTTGCGCCATTTGTATCAACCAATTATTTTGAACAAACATACGTATTTTTCGAACAACAGTATGCAGATTTTCAGTATGTACATTTTCGATTATGAAAAAAAAAGAAAAAGAAAAAAAGAGCAGTTGTTAATTTGGAGGCTTTACTGAAGAGGCGCCTTGGTTTTCATGGATTGACTTTAGTCTATGCCATTTTGTCTTGGCCAAGAGTTTTCAGCTTTTTGCCATCTGACCATTTTGCCTCTAATTCTCCGTTTTCAGGTAATTCATCGGGCACAAAAAGTACTGCACTCTGTTCAATTTTTCTCTCTTTGAATCTTCAACCTAGCAGTTTGTAGGATCTTCAGGTTGTTACTTGGACAGTTGGATGATTATCATTTCCATATGGGGTGGAGGAAATATGTTCATCTTCCGTTTGTGCTGAGCACAGATTGTAACTCAACTATAAATATTATTTTCTTGATTATAGTTCTATATAGGATTTGATTTGTACAAATTCCAGTCGAACAGAATTGAATCTGTTGTTTGGTTAGCTTGTGGCATTAGAGAAAGCTAACTAGAATTGCACTACCCTGGTAAAATCTTTTCATTGATATTTATCATCCTCTTTCTTTGTTTTTTATTTTAGAGTTGCACTTCCTTGGTTATGTTACATCTTTTCAAGAAACTACCCATCTCTCTCTCTCTCTTCGCCCAGCCCGACCTGGTTGTGTATTTTCTATTTATTTTTTTGGCAAGTAAATTAATTGATCAAAGCATATACAACTACGTCAGTTGTCAGGGGGCATAACCCTGGGAAAAGCACCTTCAGCCAAAAAACAAGCCTAAGAATGGCCTATACAACAAAACAACAACTGAAACGATTATACAATCAAAATTTTCTCATTAATGCCCCAATGATTACAGAGAATCCAATAATGGTATTGTCTTGTATACTGTTTCTATTACCTATAATACTGAACTTAATCAAGTCTTCCAAGTCTTTTTTGGAGCACAAGCCCAAAATGTGTAGCCATCAATGATTTATATACTTAATAATCTTGAATCCAAGGCCTCCTCCCTTTTAGACATTACACGGATCCTTCCAAGCAACTTTAGCTGTACATCTTTCATCGTTGCCCCTTCACAGAAATTTGTTAGTGCATCTTTCCACTTTTTTACAACACTAGCAAAGAGTATGAAGAGACAGACTGCTCCAATAGTTACTTATACTACTCAGAACAGAGATAACTAATTTGCATCCTTCCAGCATAAGTCAAGTGCTTAGAGGTGCAATGGTTTATTTTGGCAGTAATCCTGTCCACAATTGTCAGATATTCATCTTTCTTGAGCTTGGTAGTGATAAGAGGCAGTCCTAGATATCTAACAGGTACCTCCCTCTCCGCAAATGTTATAATCAAAAATACATGAAAAAGCCTTCATCACCATCAAGAATAGAGTTTATTACAGGTTTTACAAGTTCTAATGAACCACATCACTGTGCCAATATAGAGAGAGGAAAGTAATCATTTTATGAAGAACATTGTAATGTACTCTTTCCATTCCACTTAAAGAATCCAATTTAATTTATTTATTTTAAATATCTAGTGGTTAATATTTTGTTTGTTTCATATCAGATGGGTGTAGCCGTGTAGCATTACTCGCTAAGAGTAAAGTATTAATTCAGCTATATAAGTTCAAACAGAAAATCCCAACACTGGAATTGCAATTCTAGTACAATATCAAGCTGCTACAAATAAATGTCTCAGTTTAAGGTTAAGGAAAAGAATGTTGTAAGTTAGGAAAACTAACTGGAAGTTAGGGGGTTCCTAAAATGATTCATAGGGTAATTTTCCTCTTCCCACACGGCTTCATTCCATCTAATAAAAAATGCTTCACTACTGCCCATCCCTACAAAAGTCCGTGACAGAAACATCCTAACCACAAAAGTTGCTTTGTTACTTAAAACCACCCTGGCATAGTACACAAAGTCTAAATAAGATCACTCTGATTGTATGTCAAGTTGCATTTCCAACTTTTTACTTATAGCTTCATGAGTTGAGTGAATTCCTCATCATGAGTTTTGATAATGCTGCCAATAAACCGACTATCCGTAAGAAACAGCAACTTAACCAAGCAGTTTTCCTTGCTCTTCTCACACAAATTTCTCTCCAACAAGGCTAGATAAAACAAACAGCTAGGCACAATCATCTTCTCCAAGTTCAGGATAAAGATTTGTGGGATGTCAGTCCAAACTGTACAGCCCATGATTCCAGGCACCTATTCTCATTTATAACCAAGGAACTTTTAAGCCAAGAAATGCAGAAGTCCATAAAATTCAAAAAGAAAAGACCCAAACATAAAGAAGAGACTTCGATTCCAGTCACCAATATGACTCTCTCTGTCCTTTTTCCTTCCCGTTACTGGGGGTAATCGGGTCATTAAAGTGGTCTTAGTCTATCCATATGGTGGATTGACATAAATAAATTTTCTCTCTTTTGTTTTCTTTAAGGAAAAAGAAAAAGACAAACCCCATCCATAGTAATAAGAAGTGCTTGCCTGCATGAGAAAATTAAGCAACTCAAACCATGCACAAATGTGGCAATAATTATTAATTAATATCGACATGGAGGAATTTTATCATGAAAGGCAGGAAACAGAATTGAATCAATCACCTTAGAAGCTCCAATTTAGTAAACGGGTGATGAAGTTTTCATGTATGGATGCTTCAGCTGTACCATAAGCAAGAGCATCAAAGCAGTGAACTACAAATCAACAAAGTCTAAAGATGACCATACTAAATGATAGATATCTAGCCAACACAAAATCACTTCTACTAATCTCCTAACTATAAACATGATTGCATATGCTTCAAGACTCGAGGATGACAAATATGTCAAAATTTCAACATACTGCACAGCCTTAAGTTCCAAAATTTACTTGCTTCCATTATGATGAAATCAAACCTTTTTTTCTTCAGTATATGTGAATCTGAAAATATGTTCCTCATATGGAAGATGCAGTACTAAGGTGTGATTGTAAATCAAATCAAATTCTCAAGTCAATTTGCAATCTTCAATTGTTTCATGGTATAGTTTCAAGATTTCAGGAGCTTCCTCCTTGCACGTCTTTAGAATGCTATCAAGAAACCGATTTTGTGAAAGCCCCACAAAAGAAACCAAGCCAAAATCCTTTCGTTTCTCCATCAAACCTCTATTTAACAGAACTTGATAAATCAAACATCTGGGAATAATCCTCTTCTCCAAGCTCAGGTTAAGGATTTTTGTACTATTTGCTAAAGCAGAAGACTCCAAACCCATTTTGTTAACAAAGAAATCCATTATTTTATGGATTTTTTCCTCAGACTTCATCAAACAATTAGGATCCTTCCTAAATGCCACAAAAACCTCATTTTCAGACCATCCCCATTTCTTATAAAGTTCCACCTTCTTTTCCCAAGTAGATTTACTCAATTGCTGCATCGTTACAATTGCCACTAGAAACGTCATTTGTGACGTGTTAAAACCCAGTTCCGTGACTTTGTCCACAGTCGTACTAAACTTGTCTGTAATGGTAAACAGAAATCTAGGCTGGCACCAAAATCTCACTCGAATATTCGATTCGGGCACACCTACTTGTCACAAAATCTGAATATTAAGCAGCATAGTTTGATGGTTAATCCCAAAAAGATTTGGATACCGCTTGAATGCAGTAATAACTTTATCATCTGATTGAACCAAGTCTTTAAAGCATCTAAAACATGGGATGAGGCAATTTTCTAAGCTTCTTTTAAATATTTCTGGGCTCAAAGTTACAATCTTTGCGAGGTCAGTGCTTGAAAGGCCTACAGATCTGAAAAATTCAAGTTTAGGCAAAAGGTTTTTTTCAGGATCACATAAGAGGATTCGAGGAAATTTTCTAAGCATAAATGAGATCTGAGTGTTTGTGAAGCCATGGTTCTTGAGAAGTGCCAGCACAGAGTCCGGTCTTTCTTGGGTCTTAAAATTTAAGTACTTGGAAGCAGAAAGAGCAGATTCTGGAGGAAACATACATGAGCTTATGAGATAATTGACTGTAAAATGAGTTTTCATCTGAAGAATTAGATAGAGAATTGACAGTCGACGATGATGACAAAGAGAGAGAAAACAAAGCATTATTGGGTGAAATTCTAAGAGAAACCCTCAAATGGGATAAACTTCTACAAGTAGAAGAGATGAAATTAATCATAGCAAAAGGAACTGACTCACCTGATTAGTAAAGCTGAGTCTAAATCTGATATATGAATTTTCTTGGATCTTTTAACTCGTATGATCCTTGAACACTCTCGTCGGACGAACCTTAGGCGGAAATAATCTGTCTTATAAAGCGCAAAATACCATTCTTCTTTAATAAATACCACTATTTCTATGGCAAATTTCTAAACTGCCATCTGCTTTATTTATTTATTTATTTTTATTTATAAGAAAAACCTCACCCTTCTGTCTCTTTACAATATACTCCCTCCGTCCCTAAATTATCGTGGTTGATCCAAGACACCTGACAAGAAAACTCAATTGACTTGATTATTAATATTGGAATAGTATTGAAAAAGTGTGTTGTTTCCTTTAATGCCCATGTGTATGTGGCTCATAATTAAAGTAGGAAGAAAAAATAAGGGTAAAATAGTAAAAGTGATGTTCTAAAAAGTAAAGTTTCAAACAAGACAATTATTTTGGGACGGACGAAAAAGGAAAGGAAGACAATAATTTAGGGACGGAGGGAGTATAAACTTTTAAAGCTTATTTGTTAACCATTTATGTTTTTATTTTTATTTTTTAATAAAAAATAAAATATAATACGTTTGACAACTATTTTTATTTCTAAAACCAGAAATGTTGTTTTTTTTTTTCAAAATCCAATAATAGAAAAAAAGAAAAATTGTTTCTCGCGGAAGAGAAACAATTGCCACCCAAAACACGAAAGTTGTGAAAGGAAATCGAAGCTTTTGTCAAAGTATTTATCTGTTTCGATTGTCAATTGAAATATAATATGTCATTGTAAAGTGCTAAGTCTGTTTTCAACGGGTTTTTCACAATTCAAATTTCATCGTATATAATAGAAAACACTATAATACAATCTTCGTCAAGGATTCTCGACAAATCACGAATTCATGCAACGAGAAACAAGGAACAATAAAATTTGATGGAAGATGACACCTCAACCTGATGAATCCGTTCAACCACAAACCATGACATGTGCAACCGCAACCCGATACTTGAGACGGCTATGAACCTCGGTATAAGAAATTCGCTACAATTGAGATGAAATACCAATTGATAAGTTCAGAAAAGTTCACGAAGAACAAAAAATAATTAAAAACTCTCAGAATAATATTAATCTCAAAATTGTGTGTTACAATGATGTTTTGAGCCTCTTTTATAGGCCAAAAACATGTACATTAAGTTCCTAAATTATCTAGGGCTAATATTAAACCAATAAGGAAAGAGAATCCTAATAAAAATAAGAAAATAACTAAAAATCTAATCACTAGCTACATCCCGTCACTATGTTTAAGGTGTGGGCACGACTTATGAAAATCAAGAGCCAACCTTCTAAAATACCGTTGAATGGACGACTATTGGTCACACTGGTTCAAATGATTACTAATTTATAAAGAAGCTTCGGACCAACCTTCTAAAAGTCTACATGCTGAAAATCAAGAACTCAAGTCAAAGGACATCTCAACGACTATGTGAGCAAAAAGTTGTGAAGTAGCAAAGAGTGAATGCGCCAAAAAGAGAAAGAGGTGCTAAAGAGAGAGATTCAACAACTCTCTCAAGAGCCATTTAACACAAGAGAGCTACTCTTATTTAGCTTCTCAGAAGGCTAAATAAGATAATACTTCAACATAAAAGTGTGGAAGTTGAGGGGAAGAAAAGCGATAGAAAGAGAAAGATGGGAGAAGACGAGAAGAGCCACCACGGAGAAGGTAAATATGATATTGTCCGTCTTAGAGTCTAGGTCACAACTTCCAATCTTACTCACTATAAACAGAATTACTCTTCAATGTAATTTCTATTGCGAGTTTGTCAAAAACTCATCACTCGTGTTGGGATTACCACTGGTTGCATCCAACACCATAAGAACTGTTTCAATACTTTTTTTCATATGAGACAAAAAGATAATACATCGTATTGATTTAACACCAAAAGAGTACTATTGAAAATATTAAACTAAAAACACAGAAGAGTCAAATATTTTTTTTAATCTGGTATAAAATTAATAGAAAGCTCTTATTTAGGCATAGAAGGAGTATTTTTTATTGGAAAATTTTCTTATGCATAATAATTTTATTACATTATAAGTGTCTAAATGATAATAATTATGTCAAATCAATTAAAGCAAATTAAATATTTGATCACACAATAGAGGTCTATTAAGAATTTAATAAATTTTCTACTATTTTTCTCATTTTTCACAATAAATCATCAGAAGAAGATAATTTGGGAGAGAGAGAGTTGTAAAGCCCCACTTCTATTGCTATTGCTAGGCCACACCTTAAAATGGGAAAATGAATGAGTTTAACTACTTATAATTATTTATTACTTACTCAGTTTCACCCAAAGAGTTCATGTTTTGAAAAGTCTAATAATTAAGGGATATGCTAGTGTCATTAGAGTTGATCATAATTACAAATATACTAAAAGACAATCAAGATGCTTACAACAAGTAAAGATGAAAAGTTATATGAAAATTGTAAGCATAATTTTTGAAAGAAGACTCTTTAAGTGAAACATCCCAAAATAGAAATAGTGAACTCTTTGCCTGAAACAGGGAGTAATAAAAATGTGCTAATTTGTCTTGGAATTTATACTCTACCCAACTTGACCCAGTTAAAATAATCAAAGATGTTAGAAGATTGAAGTCTACCCTGCTAAATAAGGATTTATTTGACAAATATTTCCTTGTATGGTCGAGATTTTCAGGGTGCGGAAAGGTTTAGGAATGAAAAATCACCCATGATTATCTAAAGTCTAGAATACTAATGTGAGAGAGAAAAAAAAAAAAAAAGCCTAGAATAGTAATGCAGAGAACAAAAGACCATCAATTACACATACAACAAATTCTTGATGAAAATCTCAAGATTGTCTACCTTGATACTAGCCTTTCAATAGAACTGCAGGAAAACAGCAATTTCTGAGCTGAATGCAAGTATCAGTATTTATAACAACCGAAAATAAACATCGCTAGTTCAGAAAAAGGTAAAGATTGCAACTTGCTATGATATATCCAAATAACACAAGATCACTCAATCAATCCCCAATAAAAATGGTAATTGCCAATTACTTCAAGTTGGGTGTTAACGAAAGGTCGCTAATTTCAAACTACTTGGTAGAAACAGAAAACGTATTGCAGTAACAAAGGAAAAAATTGAAATCCTTTCTATGCTGATAGAAACAGAGTACTATCAGAATTCAAATGAAATAACACCAACAGGATCCAAGCTTTTCAGACATAGATCCAAGAGATTATGAGTTCCCAACCTTCACCTTTACCACGGATTCTTCCCAAAAGCCACGAACATCTCATCTTCAACCCTATTTTTTTGTACAAAGTTCTACCTTCTTTGCCCAGGATAATTTACTCGTTCATCTGAGCGCAAGGATAGCCAAACTAACTTCTTTCAAAAGGGTTAAATCCCATTCTTCAGGCATCCTCTTGGGTAATTATCTGAGGTTGCCTGAAGCAGGACTGAGGCTATATTTTATGTTTCTCCTCTGAATACTTAACAGTCAATTATTTGATTAAAGCTTTGACATTTAACTGTAGACTTAACATGAAATGCATAAATAAATCAGAGAGATTACTAACGACTTGGATCCCCTTCAGTTTACTAGTTGGTGAGAACTGGCACATGAAGCTTGTGTCTGTATCAAGGCAAAACGATTTAGGTGACAATGTCAATAACAACATAAATAAACTAGGAGGTGACAAATATTTTTAGTAAATTGTATCAATTTCAAGATACACATATGCTTCATATAAACATCTTCATCCAACATGTTCAGCTTCACACTGCCATCATAAATGGGGTTCGTTCGATATCAGAAAGTTTATTACTATGTAACTATAACCCTTCTGAGAATGATACAAATTGTCCATCTATTAAGCAGCCAAAACCACTCAGTCAAGTCAAGGTACCACAGATCCCGACTCTTTGAAGGAAAAACTCTCACTCGATCGTCGCTTGAAAAAAGCAAAAAAGACTGTCTTGCAAGCTTGGACCTTAGTTCAAGTTCAACGGTTTCACTCGTGTAAATCTTAAGTGGAAAAATGACCAATCAAAAAGAGGTAGTTTTTTCTTCTGAAAAAGAAACAAGGAAGCACCTCTTCGCACTGAACTCAGCTACAGCTGCTATATGAATATAAAAAGGCCTTTACCAACCGGATTTGGGACGTATGCAAACAGCAGCTGACAGCCCTGCTCTGCCAAATCCAACTGGTTTGAGTTGAGCAAAGAGATCCAAAGAGCATATCGTGTGACGTGCTTTCCAAATAAGGAAATTAGGCTTCTTTGCTTAACTTTTAGTTCTACCAATATATATACTCATGGCACCATTGGAACCACAAAGCATCTTTTTTGGAGCACTAACCAAAAATATGTGTATCCATCAATGATTTATTTCCTTTATAATCTTCAATCCGAGGCCTCCTTCCTTTTTAGGCATACATAGAGGCCTCCTTCCTTTTTAGGCATACACAGAGGCCTCCTTCCTTTTTAGGCATACACAGATCCTTCTGAGCAACTTTAGCAGTACCTCATTCATCCTTGCCCCTCCACAGAAATTTGTTAATGCATCTTCCCACTTTCTTTACAACACTAGCAAAGAGCATGAAGAAAGAGACTGCTCCAATAGTTACTTATATTACTCAGAACAGAGATAACTAATTGCATCCATCCAGGATAAGTCAAGTGTTTAGAGGTGCAATGGTTTATTTCGGCAGTAATCCCGTCCACAATTGTCAGATATTCATCTTTCTTGAGCTTGGTAGTGATAAGAGGCAGTCCTGTATATCTAACAGGTAGCTCCCCTCTTGGCGTCTTCAGAATCCTTTTAATATGCTCTTTCAAATCATCTTGAACCCCACCACTTCAAAAGATACAAAGAGTTTATCACACTCAGGGTGATATCTGAATCCCCCTTGGCAAATGTTATAACCCAAAATACATGAAAAAGCATCCATCACCATCAAGAATAGAGTTTATTTTCTAGTTTTAACAGGTTTTACAAGTTTTAATGAACCACGTCACTGTCCCAATAAAGAGAGGAAAGTAATCATTTTATGAAGAATATTGGAATGTACTCTTTCCATTCCACTTCAAGAATCCAATTAATTTTTTTTTCTTAAATATCTAGTGGTTCATATTCTTTTGTATTCAATTTATTTGTTTCATGTCAGATGGGTGTAGCTTGCCCATTTGGTGTTTGTAGTATTACTTGCTAAGAGTAAAGTATCAATTCAGTTATATAAGTTCAAACTGCAAATCCCAACACTGGAATTGCAATTCTAGTACAAGTTCTGAATAAGACAAGCTAGCCAAACATGAAAAACTCATTTCTGCTGAACTGAGTTTGTTCAAGGTTAACCAAAAGAATGTTGTAAGTTTGGAAAACTAACTGGAAGTTAGGGGCTTCCTAAAATGATTCATTGGGTAATTTTCTTCTTCCCACTCGGCTTCATTCCATCTAATAAAAAATGCTTCACTACTGCCCATCTCTGCGAAACCCCATGACAGAAACATCTTCACCACAAAAGTTGCTTTGTTACTCAAAACCACCCTGGCATAGTACACAAAGTCCTAATAATATCAGTCTGATTGTATGTCAAGTTGCATTTCCAACTTTTTACTTATATAGCTTCATGAGTTCAGGGAATTCCTCATCATGAGTTTTGATAATGCTGCCAATAAACCGACTTTCCGTAAGAAATAGCAACTTAACCAAGCAGTTTTCCTTGCTCTTCTTACACAAATTTCTCCCCAACAAAGCTAGATAAAACAAACAGCTAGGAAGAATCATCTTCTCCAAGTTCAGGATAAAGATTTGTGGGATGTCAGTCCAAACTGTATAGCCCATGATTCCAAGCACCTATTCTCATATATCTCCAAGGAACTTTTAAGCTGAGAATGCAGAAGTCCACAAAATTCAAAAAGAAAAGACCCAAACATAAAGAAGAGACTTCAATTCCTGTCATCAATATGACTCTCTCTGTCCTTTTTCCTTCCCATTAGCGGGGTAATCGGGTCACTAAAGTGGTCTTAGTCTATTCATATGGTGGATTGACATAAATCAAGTTCCTCTCTTTTGTTTTCTTTTAAGGAAAAAGAAAAGGGTAAACCACGTTAATAACTTCACAAGTAATAAGAAGTGCTTGCCTACATGAGAAAATTTAGCAACTCAAACAATCATGCACAAATGTGGCAATAATTAATATAGACATGGAGGAATTTTATCGTAAAAGGCAGGAAACAGAATTGAATCAATCACCTTATAAGCTCCAATTTAATAAACGGGTGTCGAAGTTTTCATGTATAGATGCTCCAGCTGGAAGTACCATAAGCAAGAGCATCAAAGCAGTGAACTACAAATCAACAAGGTCTAAAGATGACCATACTAAATGATAGATATCTAGACAACACAAAATCACCTCAATTAATCTCCTGACTATAAACATGATTGCATATGCTTCAAGACTCGAGGATAACAAATATGTCAAAATTTCAACATACTGCACAGCCTTAAGCTCCAAATTTTGCTTGCTTCCATCATGATGAAATCAAACCTTTTTTTTTTTTTTCAGTATATGTGAATCTGAAAATATGTTCCTCATATGGAAGATGGGAAAAAAAAAATGGAAGATGGAGTACTAATGGTGTGATTGTAAATCTTCAATTGTTTCCTGATATAGTTTCAACATTTCAGGAGCTTCCTCCTTGCACGTCTTTAGAATACTATCAAGAAACCGATTTTGTGAAAGCCCCACAAAAGAAACCAAGCTGAGCTTCCTTTCCTTGAACAAACCTCTCTCCAACATGACTTGATAAAGCAAACACCTTGGAACAATCCTTTTCTCCAAACTCAGCATAATGATTCCCGGCACATTAGCAATAGCTGAAGATTCCAAACCCATTTTGTTAACAAGAAAATCCATGACTCCTGTAATTTTATCCTCAGACTGCACCATGAACTTTGGAGACTTCTTAAAAGCCGTGAAAATTTGATTTTCAGACCAACCCCAGCTTTTAAAAGCCTCCACCTTCTTTGCCCAGGTGGATTTGCGCATTGACCTCAGCACCCTAATTGCCCACAAAAACTTTATACTAGAAGGGTTAAACCCCAATTCCTTGACTTCCCCCACAATCCTTCTAAAGTCATCAGCAGTAGGCTTGTACCCTCTACGGCGATAAGTCAAGAAAAGTACAATATTCGAATCGGGCACACCTACTTCTTGCAGAATTCGAACATTATTCAATTCAGGGTCTTGAGTCAAAATAGAAGGAAACTCTTTCACCAAATTAACAACCTTATCATCTGACCGTAGCAAATCCTTAAGCACATCAAAAGTTGGGATTATCAAATTATCCAAACTTCTTTTCAAGATGTGTGGTTCAGCAGCTATAATTTCAACAAGTTCAGTGCTCGAAAGGCCTTTAGAGCACAAAAAATCAAGCTTGGGCAGAAGGGTTTTGTCAGGATTACAAAAGAGGATTTGTGGGTATCTTTTCACAATTTTTGAGACCTGGGACGTGGTGAAACCATGGTTCTTGAAAAAGGATAGAACAATGTCGGGTTTCTCGGGGATGATGAAATTGACGAGCTTGGAAGCTGAAAGAGCTTCGTCTGGAGATAACCCACATGAGTTTATGAGGTAAAAGACAGTAAATGAGTGCTCTTTTGAAGAATTTATGAGGGGGATGGGAGCTGGTGATGATGATAATGAGAGAGAAGATAGTCTCTTAATTGGTAAAGAAGTTCTAAAGGAAGGGCTAAATTGAGGGGAATCTGTGGAACTAGAGATGAAATTGAGCAATGAAGGAATTGGGGACAAAAGAAATTTACTCACCTGGGTAGTATGGAGATGCATTTTTTTTGGGATTTTGAAGTTAGAATTCCACAAACCCTCTCTCTGCTTGTAAGAACCCTAGATAGAAGGAAACCAAACTACGCGTCGCCGACGCCGGATAAAGACCCAGTAGGTAAATGTCGGTGTGTGACTGACTGACTGTGATAGCATGGGACTAAAATGGAAAGTGAGCAAGAAAAAGGAAATATATAAAGGAATAGTTGTGCTAAATACGTAAACCTAATTATGCTAAATACAACACGTCATTTATGCTAAATATAATACCTCTTATTGAAAATATTATTTTGACCGTGCAAAAAAAAATTTTAATTCTTGCATAAGATCGGCCACCTAAGGTGAATTTCTTTTTAGAGATCCGCCTCCTCGAGGTGAATTTTATTTTTTTTAATAATTAAATAATAAATAAAATAATACTTTTTCAAAAAAGAGTGTTATATTTAGCACTTTTAAGAGTATTATATTTAACACCTACGACAAACTCCTACTTTTTGGTTATATTATTCATATAAGAACAAGTGTCTCGTATTAGATTTTGATATATCTTAAAATAAGTAATTTTTTTAAGTTTTATTTAAAATTAATTATCTATAATAATTTTTAAATAAAAAATAAAAAATAATACTACATCTTATTGATTTAGCACCATTAGAGCATGTCCAACGGAGCTACTCAACATGGAAAGTTTAACTTCACTTTTGATCATTTTATTACAAAAATGTCATTAAGCTACCCATTTAAGTTATCTAACAAAAATACCCTTCCAACAATGCACAAACTCCAACAAATTTACGTATTCCCACCATCTTTATCTCTATTTAATTTAATAACTTTATATAAAAATAGAGAAACACATGGAAAATTTGTAAAAAAATAATTTAACGTCCAAATGAAGCAAACCAAATTTTTATTTATAGAGAAAAATGTATACTTTAATAAAAAAAAATAAAAAATATTTTTTTGTTGTTAAAAAATAGCCGAAAACTGGAAATAATCAAATTTTAAAATAGAGAAAGAATGAAAATAGAGAAAAACTTCAAAAATTTGTAGAAAATTCATTTGATATTCAAATGAAACAAACTAAGTCTCTATTTATAGAGAAAAATGTGTACTTTAATACAACAAAAAACGAAAAAAAGAAAAATATTTTTTTGGAGTGAAAAATGACCAAAACTTGGAGAGGGGGAAAACTTTTGGCGAAAAAACCATGGCGCGACATGTGGCCTGACGCGGGCAGAGGCTATCAGCGCCTGTTTATTTTTTAAAAAATTTTGCTAGCCAAAACGATGTCGTTTTGAGTCTTTTTGGGTTGAAACGACGTCATTTTGTAGGTAGAGTGTCCGGTTGTGTGAGTTAAGTTCCAGTAGCAAATATTGCTACCCAAAAGTTGAGATTCCTTTTTAGCTCCTCTTTGCTATCCGAATAATCCTTGTTGTACACAAAGCTACTCATTTTGCTCCCCAAAATAATCCTCGTTGAACATGCTCTCCGAAAATTTTTTAGAAAAACACAAAGAAGATGTGAATATTTTTCTTAAAAGCTAGTGTAATATTAATAGAAAATTCTTATTTTGACATAGAAGGAATATTTTTTGTTGGAATTTTTCTTAGGGCAAACTCTACAAATGGTTCCCATACTTTTTTGGGTTTTTGGCTATTGGTTCCTGCACTGAAATTTGAAAAAATTAAATCCTTGTACTTTTTAGTTTTTTGCAATTAATCCTTCCGTCTAGTTCCGTTAATTTTTTGCCGTTAATTATGAACATGTGCCTCTCACATGTGTTTGGCCAGGGGTAAATTTATCTATACATTTTTTCTTTTAAATAGATAAAAATACTCTTAATTTATGTTTTTTAATTTTTGTTTTCTAAAACTATATAAAGATATTATTGTAATTACCTAAATCTAATATATACAACCCTTTCTTCCTCATTCCACCTTACAATCTCTTTATTCAATCTCCCTGTTACAATCTCCGACATAATACTCTCTCTCTCTCCGACATAATACTCTCTCTCTCTCTCTCTCTCTCTCTCTCTCTCTCTCCCTCCTATTTCCTCTCTAATTAGACATGCCCAAACGGTTCGAACCTCCTACCGCCGGTTCCAAAAACCGCCAGACAACAAACCGTAACCGAACCGATAAATCACGGTTCCGGTTCCGGTTCTGGTTCCAAATCGTAATTTTTAATTATTTTTTTAATATTTTCTTATAATTTTTTTTAAAAACGATTTCATCTTAAAACTTTGTACAAAGCATTTTTTGAATTTTTGAAACTTTGTAAACTTTTCATTTTTGAAATTATAGAGTAAACAAGGCAATTTCAAAATTAAAAATTTAAATTTTGGCGATTTTTCACGGTTTGGAACCCGGTTCCGTCCGGTTCCAAACCGGCGGTTCACTTTTGAGAAACCGAAACCGAACCGTGTAACCGCGGTTCCTCGGGACGGTTCCCTCACGATTCGGTTTATGCGATTTTCGGTTCTCTCGAAATTCGAACCGTTTGGGCATGTCTATCTCTAATAATTTCCTTCTCTCTTATCATCATAACCCTCCACCCCCATCCTCCACCATTTCAACACCTCCACTTCCATTCTCCACCACCATATCTCCACCATTCAACTCTCACCAAAATCAAGAAGCAATCTCCACTCTCATTCCTCCATTTAACCTCCTCTCCTTCCTCCCTCTTTCATCTCAACCCTCTCCTTTCTCTCTCTTCTTCTTCATCAACAACACTTTCTCTCTTCTGATTTCCCTCTTTCATTACTCACCCACCATGAAAATGATCAACTGAATCAATCCCAACTCTTTTCCCTTCCAATCCACCATTGATACGGGTTTGTGAAATTGATAGGATTCGGAGCTCAATTATGGGTAATTTTGCTGGGTTGGAGATTAAGGTTGGTTGCTTGTCGTGGTTGATGATGTCTGCTCAATTGGTAATTGAGGATTACATGGTGGGGAGACAAATTGGGTCAGATTCGTTCTCGGTGGTTTGGCATGCGGGACATAGAGTTCATGGAACGGAGGTGGCAATCAAAGAGATTGTAACAGGGAGATCGAACAAGAAATTGGAAGAAAGGTTACGCCATTGACAACTAAGAGGATGGCACGCACCGGCAAATCGGAGACGATACTGCAAATTTCAGATCTTTTCTTTTCTTCCTTCTCTCCGATGTTTCTTTTTTCCTTTTCTTCTTTTGATTTGCTAAGAGGATGGCACGCCTGTCTAGTTTATTTAGGCAACAAGCAGAAGGAAAAAAGTTATATGGAGGGAGGGCACCCACAAACCCCATAGCAGCCCATCATTCCTCACCCCTTCCACACCCAAATTCGTAACAAATTCCCCAACATCCCTCCTAAACAAATTGGGACTGCTACTTGTAGTGGATTTTATAAAAAATGGGGTGAAACAGGCACCAATTAAGGGAGGAAGAGATTCATGGATGAAGTGGTGGAGAGAATAATTATATATATATATATATATATATATATTTATTACAAGAAGATCCCTATATATATTTTTTTAAATAAAATGACAATTTACCCTTGGAAAAAAACAAAAACATGCATATCGCACATGTTCAAATTTAACGGCAAAAAAAAGATAGAATTGGATGGAGGGACCAATCCCAAAAAGAGGTTAGTACAAGAACCATTTAGATCAAGAAAGGACCAATTGCAAAAGGGACAAAAAGTAGAGGGACTAATCGTGGAGTTTGTCCTTTTTCTCAAGCATAATAATTTTAGGGTAAATTACAAATAACTTTCCTCAACTATGAATTGAGTTCGAATTACCCCCTCAACTACCAATTGAAGCGATGTGCCCCCCTCAATTATAACATTTTTCTTAATTGCAACTTCTGTTTAGGCACTGTCATTTGAGTTGACATAAAATTTTCACCCGAGACTCATGCGACCATCTTTAAGTATTTTTTTAATAATAAAGCTCTATTAATGTTTCAATTTACTATTTACCATATTGCTCTAACACCATCTTTGTACAAACAAATGTTCAAAAAAACAATTGCTTATCTTTATTTTGAATATTATCGTAAAAATAATACGTACAGTTGGTTATGTGAGTATTAGGTGGGCAAATTCCGTTGATTCGAACGGTAGTGCCTAAATAGAAGGTGCAATTTAAAAAAATGTTATAGTTAACGGACACATTGCTTCAATTAATAGTTGAGAGAAGTAACTCAAACTTGACCGATAGTTAAGGAAGGTTCTTTATAGTTTACCTATAATTTTATTACCTTATAAGTTTCTGAATTATAATAACTATTTCAAATCAATTAACGCAAATTAAATTTGTGATCAAACAATAGTGGTATTTTATGAATTTAATAAAATAGATTTTCAACTATTTTTCTAATTTTTCCCAATAAATCAGGGCGTGTATATTTAATTTGGACGAAGAAGAACATAGATTGAGAGAGAGAGAGAGAGAGAGAGAGAGAGAGAGAATTGGAATGAAATTTTTTTTCCTTCACTAAAAGGGAATTTTGTAAAGGCCCACTTCTAATGCTAGGTAGACATGCCCAAACGGTTTGGAACCGACGGTTCGAACCGGAACCGAACCGCCTAAAAAACCGCATAAACCGGAACCGTGAGGAAGCGGAACCATCCCTGAACCAGAACCGCCGATTACACGGTTCGGTTTCGGTTTCCAATTTCTCAAAACCGTGAACCGCCGGTTTGGAACCGGAAACCGGAACCGCCGGTTCTAAGCCGGTTTTAAAATTGCTTTGTTTACTCTATAATTTCAAAGATGAAAAGTTTACAAAGTTTCAAAATTTCAAAAAATGCTTTGTACAAAGTTTTAAGATGAAATCTTTTTAAAAAAAATTATAAGAAAATATTAAAAAAAATAATTAAAAATTACGGTTTGGAACCGGAATCGAAACCAGAACCGTGATTTGTCTGTTCGGTTAAAGTTTGTTGTCTGGCGGTTTTTAGAACCGACGGTTTGAAACCGGAACCGGCGATTCGAACCGTTTGGACATGTCTAATTCTAGGTCACACCTTAAAATGGAAAAATGAATGAATTTAACAACTTTACTAGGTTTACAACTTTTTCTATTGTAAACCTAGCATTTTTCTATAACTATTTACCATATTTTTTACGCTACAAATTATAGCGTTCCACCAAAATACTTAAATATTGAGATCCCGGATCATGTTCTTTGAGGAAAAAACCCCTACCTTCTCCTTTCATTCTCCTTTGATTAAACTAGCAAATTTATTTAGCGAGCAATAAAAGAATAAATCCAAAGTCAGAATTTAGTTCTACAAAGTTTGAAGCATTCAACTTTTCCAAATAAAGTGAATTAATTCATTTTCAAAATTATAAATCCTAGTGTTCTTTCACAATTCAAATTTCACAAAAACTCCCTCCGTTCCGTTCCAGGTAAAGAGTTCGATGTTTCACCTAAAAAAAAAATCTATTTTAAAATAGTGTTTATAATTTTCATAATCTTTCATCTTTACCTTCTAATTATGTTGTAAGCAACTTGGTCATGCATGCTTAAGTATTTTTGTAATTATAACCAATTCTAATAACACTAATATATTCATTAATTATTCAACTTTTCAAACATGAACTCTTTGGGTAGAACAAAAGGAGTAGAAAACATCAACTTCATTAAAGTTGGGGGAAGGAAGAAACAAACAAAATATGGGGAATTAAGAGGGTATTTCAAGGTTAAGAGGGGTTTGGGAAGTATCAATGGTAAGTTGCCAAGACTCCACTACCAAATCACCAACCACAACTTCGTCGCTATGGAAAGAGATCAAGAAACTAATGGGAAATTTGATATACACGATAGCGAGGTAAAGAGTTCCTTCGCTCCACTCAAATAATTCACGTTTGAAAAAGTGTTATAACTAAGGAACATATATGTATCAGTAGTTAGTTATATTACAAAAATATTTAAACAAAGTTAAGATATTTATATCACATGAAATGTTAAAGTTGAAAAATTATAAAAATTATAAACATAATTTTTGAAAGAAAAATAGTAGACGTTTTAAGTAAAACATTCCAAAAAAATTAAATTTTTTTTTTTTTTCTCATCATCATACTAGTGTGGCCAAATTACTGGCAAGAAATGTTGCAGGGGAGAGGGATGTTGCAGGGGAGAGGGAAGTAGATGTCAAAATTCAAACGAAACCATCAATCACATGTTGCTGGAGTGTAGTTCACTAGTTCCACAAGACCAGTTTGGGAAAAAAAAAAGTTTACATTCGAACAACATATCAAAACTGCTCTCGCATGCATGCGACTATATGACTTCTGCATATCTCGATTTTTGAACATCTTTCTCGTCAGAGACCAAGCAATCCATGCGATCTAAGTGTCACTTGCTCCAACAACAACAGTTCGGTCAGAATGTTCTTCGCAAGGTCATATCGAGGTCAATCAAGATGAGCACTAATTTCTCTAATGTCTGGTTTTGAAAAATGAATACAGACCTTCTTTTTTTCGCCCCCAACCCCTGGTTTTGCTCTATATTCAAACTAGGACTCCTTAGGTGGATATAAGTTGTATGAATTTCTAGTACACATATGCTTCACTTATAAACATCTTCATCCAAATCTTCAGCTTCACACTGCCATCATAAATGGGGTTCAATATCAGAAAGTTCGTTACTATGTAACTATAGCCCTTCTGAGAATGATACAAATTGTCCATCAATTACGCATCCAAAACCACTCAGTCAAGGTACCACAGATCTGAAGGAAGAACTCTCACTCGACCGTCGCTTAAGAAAAGCAAAAAATTCTGTCCTGCAAGCTTGGACCTTGGTTCAAGTTCAACGTTTTCACTCGGGTAAATCTTAAGTGGAAAAATGAGCAATCAAAAAGAAGTGTAGTTTTTTCTTCTGAAAAAGAAACAAGGAAGCACCGAAGCAGCTCTTCGCACTGATCTCAGCTACAGCTGCTACATGAATATAAAAAGGCTCTTACCTACCATATTTGGGACGTATGCAAACAGCAGTTGACAGCACTGCTCTGCCAAATCCAACTGGTTTGAGTTGAGCAAAGAGATCCAAACAGCATATCGTGATGTGCTTTCCAAATAAGGAAAACAGAAAAGATTGACAGCTTACAACTACGTACCCAGAAAAGCCTGACCACCCGATCTATCTTGAAACTAGAAATGATCATTGCACCTTGCTTTAAGATTCAGCACTAACAGATGCAAAGGTCCACATATTAGATAAAGAATAATACTATTAGAATTTCAACCAAAAATGAAGTAATATAATTCTAATGATAACAAGAATAACAAAATGATAGTGCAGCTTGCAGGTTACTTTGCAAGATCCAAGTTTTTCTGATAAAGCTTCAACAATTCTGGAGCTTCCTTCTCATAGCTCTTTCCAATCCTATAGATAAATTTACTATCTGAAGCTTGCAACCATGTGGCAAAGCAAAAATCCTTTCGTTTCTGCATCAAGCCTCTATCCAACAGAACTTGATAAATTAAACACCTAGGAATAATCCTCTTCTCCAAGCTCAGGCTAAAGATTACTGGCCTATTTGCTAAAACAGAAGACTCCAAACCCATTTTGTTAACAAGGAAATCCATTATTTTATGGATTTTTTCCTCAGACCTCATCATACAATTAGGATCCTTCCTAAACGCCATAGAAAACTCATCTTCAGACCATCCCCATTTCTTATAAAGTTCAACTTTCTTTTCCCAAGTAGATTTACTCAATTGCTGCATCACTACAATTGCCACTAGAAACCTCATTTGCGAAGGGTTAAAACCCAGTTCTGTGACTTTGTCCACAGTCCTTCTAAACTTGTCTGTAATGGTAAACAGAAATCTAGGCTGGCACAAAAATCTAGCTCGAATATTCGATTCGGGCACACCTACTTGTCGCAAAATCTGAATATTAAGCAGCATAGTTTGATGGTTAATCCCAAAAAGATTTGGATACAGCTTGAACGCAGTAATAACTTTATCATCTGATTGAACCAAGTCTTTAAAGCATCTAAAACATGGGATGAGGCAATTTTCTAAGCTTCTTTTAAATATTTCTGGGCTCGAAGTTACAATCTTAGCGAGGTCAGTGCTTGAAAGGCCTACAGATCTGAAAAATTCAAGTTTGGGCAAAAGGTTTTTTTCAGGATCACATAAGAGGATTCGAGGAAATTTTCTAAGCATAAATGAGATCTGAGTGTTTGTGAAGCCATGGTTCTTGAGAAGTGCCAGCACAGAGTCCGGTCTTTCTTGGGTCTTAAAATTTAAGTACTTGGAAGCAGAAAGAGCAGATTCTGGAGGAAACATACATGAGCTTATGAGATAATTGACTGTAAATGAGTTTTCATCTGAAGAATTAGATAGAGAATTGACAGTCGACGATGATGACAAAGAGAGAGAAAACAAAGCATTATTGGGTGAAATTCTAAGAGAAACCCTCAAATGTGATAAACTTCTACAAGTAGAAGAGATGAAATTAATCATGGCAAAAGGAACTGACTCACCTGATTAGTAAAGCTGAGTCTGAATCTGATTAATGAATTTTCTGTATCTTTTATTGGATGATCCCTTAAACACTAGGCGGAAATAATCTCTCTTAAACACTCTCGGCGGCGGAAGAACTCTAGGCGTATATAAAGCGCGAAATACCTCCCCATTTTTAATAGATTCAAAATATTTTGTATACCCTCAATTTGACCCAATTTTTTTGTTATGGTCTTACCTCCTCATCAAACTTTATTCATTTGGTCCCTTGTATCTATTTTTGTTAGTTCAACCCCTTTTGCCGTTACAGTTAGAAGTTATATTCAATATTTTTGAAAGGCTTAAATAATTTTTTTGATCATTTTGCTTTAACAAATCTATGCATTTAGTTCTCCTATTTTAAAACAATTCATTTTAATCTCTCTATTTATATTTTTTGGTGAGATTCTGCTTTTTGACATTAAAATTTTCGTCTAATTTTTAATAAAATAACCATACTACCCACAGTTGATACTCGGAAAGACTAAAACACCCTAACTAACCCCAAGTCCCCAACCCCTTTCATCTTTGTTGCCTCCTCCTCTCACCCCAGATGGTTTCTCTCTCTTTACGTTGTATTTGCCATCACCAGAAACTCCAACACCACATATCTCCTAGTCCCTGCGAACCCCGCAATGCCCCACCACTATTTCAGCTTCCCCTCAGCAAACCGCTGCTGCTGCCAATAGCAACACCACTTCAGTACCCTCCTCCAAGACATAAACCCAATCCTTTGTGCCCGACAATTTAAAATTCATCAACATCATAAAGCCCTCATCTTACACCTCCATCAGCGACCTCCTCCCCTTTACCGCGAAAACTTAGCCACGGGGTTATTTCTATCAACCCATTTCCAATTTTTAAATTTCGCCTTCTGATCGAGATATGCTCTGTGATCTTCGGCCTTTTTGTAATCAGTGAATCTAACGATGTAGTTTTGGCTTATGGTTGGTGGCTCGTGTCGTTCGGATTGAGATTTGGTTGAGGTTAGGGTTAGGGTGGAGGGAGGAGCTGGGGAGGGGGTGGAGGGAGGATTTGAAATGGAAGACGGAGAATGAGATTCTGAATGTGAAGATGGAGACCGAAAATGGAGATTCGAGGAGGAGCGATGATGATTTTCATTTCATGGCGAGCTTTGCTTGATTGGCGGGAAAATTGACACATCGGTATGAGAGAGAGAGAGAGAATGGTTGTTGAATCTGTTGATGATGATGCCGATGAGCAGTTTGAAAAATCTTCTCCTCGACTTTTGGAAGAAAAGAGGTTTTATAGGTCATCCAAAAAAGTCATCTAAATTTTAGTGGAATTTGCCGGAGATGTCGCCGGCCGCCGAGGAGGACGCCGTTGACGAAGCAGAGGAGTGAGAGTGAGTTTGGAGAGAGGAGAGATGAAAGTTTTTTATATTAATTTTTTTAGTACTCTTTCTAATTCAGTTTTAAAAAAAATTAAATTATAATGCATTTTTTATTATTGATGTCACTAACATTTTAGTATAATTTTGATAGAGTTATTAACGTTAAATTATTTTTTTGACTCAATTAAAGAGATACAATTTCACTTTTTGGTTAATTTGACTAAATTTTTAATTAGTAATTAAAAATAAAACTAATCTATGAAGTTCTTTTTCTTTTTAATTATTTTTGGTCCCTAACTTGATAAGGGTAGTTTGGTCATTGTTTTAAAAATCAGATGAAAATTTTAACATTAACGACATGAAAGGAGTATCTCACAAAGAAATGTAAATTATAGAACCAAAATTAATTGTTTTAAAACGGGGACTAAACATATAGATTTGTTAAAGTGGAAGGACTAAAAAATTATTTAATAACTACATTAAATGAAAGAAACTTGAATTTGTTGATAACACGCTTTCTTTTCAATTTTGTAGCGAGTGCTATCTTCAAACCGTCAATCTCTAGTGCGCACCATTCAAACTTTAAACCACCATTCAAAGACAAAGACTAAACAATAGCAAAGATTCCAAGTCATTGAAATGAGATTCCAAAGAATCAAAGTTGATAAAACTCATACTTCAGTTACAGAGGTAATTTTCAGTTAGAGGTTCATTCAGATGTTTTATAGGGGTGTCAAGTGTCATTTTTTATGATCATAGTAGTTAGCAGCAGTTAGCAATTAATAACAATTTTTAGTTAGTTTTATTTTGGGGTTTCATGTTGTATTTATTTATGGAGATCTTATCCATTTGTGAGAAGAAGTATTCACAGTTTTTAATTCTCAATACCTGCATTATTAAACTTTCTTCAGTAAACATGGTATCATAGCAGGTTTTGATCCTAAATTGATCTACTGCCTTTCTATGTTATGTTCGAAAAATACCAACTTGCAACCTAATACAGTCCAATTTTTGGAGTTCAAATCAAATCAATGGCAACTACCAACAATGGAGGTCACGATAAAAATTCAGACCCTGAGGTTGAGGAAGAAGTCATTGATGAATATGATCTTAACAAGGATGTTCTTCAAATTCATCCTTCTCATCCCTTATTCATTCATCCAAATGATCATCCAGGTATGATCCTTGTCACACAAATCCTGAATGATGCTGTTAACTTCAATCAATGGAGAATGTCAATAATAATAGCCTTATCTGCAAAGAACAAGTTAGGGTTGATTAATGGTCAACACAATAAACCATCACCAATCTCTAAATATCTCAGTCAATGGGAGAGATGTAACCATATGGTTATCTCTTGGCTGCTCAATGTCGTATCTGCAGAAATCAAGCCCAGTATTGTATACTTTACTACAACAAAGGCTGTATGGGATGATCTTAACTCAAGGTTTTCATAGAATACTGCTCCTAAAACCTTTTATGTCAGAAAGAGTCTGTCTGAATGTAATCAAGGCAGCATATCTATATCTGCCTACTTCACGAAATTCCGGGATGAACTTACTAGCCTCACAAGTGTGCCTAAATGTGTATATAATTGCACATGTGGAGCGATTCAGAAACAAGAGGAATATGAAAATAAACAAAGGTTATTTCAATTCCTAATGGGGCTTAATGACAGTTTCACTTCTACTAGAGGACAGATTATAATGATGAATCCTTTGCCTAGCTTATGAAGAGCAGAAAGTCTTTTAATCCAGGAAGAAAGTCAAAGAAAATGTAGCAATTTTGGAAGTGCATGTCAATATGCATGATTTGTCTGTTGTTTTAATGACCAAATCAAATGAGGCCTCTTCTGTTATGGTTACCAAGACTGGGAATAGAGGTTTCAAGAACAAAAATAATACAGGCTCCTCACAGAGAGGAAAATTCTAGTGTGATCACTGCCATGGTAATTCTCATACTAAGGACAAATACTTCTACTTGCAAGGATATCCAGATTGGCACAAATTGTATGGTACTAAACCAGATCTCTCAAGGATGCCTAAAAATTAAAAAAGATCTGTTGTTGCAAATGTATCTTGTGGTGAGAATTTTGCAGGCAATTCTGTTCTACAGTTAGATCATGGTAATTGCAAAACTCATGTACATTTACTTGCAAACTCCAATACAGACAAGGAAAGTCCAGAGACCCACATAGCAGGTACTGTTGCCAGTTATTCAAGTTTCACTATCCCCATGTGTTTAACTAGCCATTCCTGTAACACCAATGAATGGATAACAGATACAGGAGCTACTGATCACATTACCTTTGATTTTTCATCTCTTTTTAATCCCATACCTATCAATATTTTTATTCATCTTCCCAATGGTCAAACAACAAAGATCACACATAAAGGGACTGTCAAACTCACCAAGGATATCATTCTGCATAATGTTCTATTTGTACCCTCTTTTAAGTTCAATCTACTGTCTGGTAATAAACTGACATTTGATAATAAACTAAATATTGTTTTTACATCTACTGAATGTCTCTTCCAAGACCAAGTACTCAGGAAGGTCAAGGGGACTGGTAGATTGATTGGTGGACTTTATAAACTTGTCATTTCAAAGTGTAATGTTCAAAATAATACTCTTCTTTCTACTTTCTGTAATAATACATCAGATCTTAATTGTGTTGCTGGCACTACTATGAATAAAGAACTCATACTTTGGCATTTAAAGCTGGGCCATGTTCCTGTTTCTTCTTTAAAACACTTAGATGTTTGTAACATCAACAATGCTGCTTCTATAATTCCTTGTGATATCTATCATTTTGCTAGGCAAACTAGAAGACCCTTTCCTCTTAGTAATTCTCATGCTCAGGCCTTATTTGCCTTACTCCATTGTGATGTCTGGGACCATATAGACATACTACTTATAATGACTATACTTCATTTCTAACCATTGTTGAAGATCATTCAAGAACCACTTGGACTTTTTTTCTTAAATCCAAAGCCCAAGTAATCACTCACTTACAGAACTTTCTCAAACTTGTTCAAAACCAATATCAAACAATTGTCAAAGAGGTAACGTCTGACAATGGCACTGAATTCTTTAATTCTTCTATCACACTTCTTCTTGATTCTCATGGTATACTTCATCAAAGTACCTGTGTTGAATCTTCTCAACAAAATGGCAGGGCAGAAAGAAAGTATAGACATTTGTTAGAACTAGCTAGGGCCTTAAGATTTCAAGCTCATCTTCCCATTTCTTTCTGGGGAGAATGTATCTTAACAGCCACTTACCTTATAAATAGACTCCCTAGTTCTATCCTCTACTTCAAAACTCCTTATGAAGTTCTCTTAGGTCATAAACCATCTTACTCATATCTCAAAGTTTTTGGGTGTTTGTGTTTTGCTTCTACTCTGGGGCATAATAGGGACAAATTCAGTCCAAGGGCCAGAAAATATGTATTTCTTGGTTACTCTTATGGCAATAAGGCATACAAAGTATATGATCTACTCTGTTAGGTCCATGGGTTGTGCTCAGTGTATAGGCTAGAGGGGGGGTGAATAGCCTATACTTAGTATATTAAAAATTTCATCCAATTTTAACATTTAAGTTGAAGAATAGATGAAATGATTAATATAACTAGGTCATCTTCCTCGTTCTGACTGCTTAGCCGAAGTTTGAAAAATCGGACAACTTTGATCAGCAGATTTGTAGAACGTGCAGATGGAAGACGTTGTTAAACTTAGCTGATGAAAAGGAGTTTGAGCAGCGGAAGAATAAACAGCATAAGTATAACAAATAAGATTAAAGTAACTGTAAAGGTTTGATTATAAAGATAGCTCAGCAGTTAACTAAAATCTATATTAGATGCATCAATTGCTTTCCATAATCAGATTGGTCAAGATGAAAGAAATTATACACAAGAGAGAAATAAAGGCTGAATGTATCAAAGTATATTATATTAAAATTCAGCAGAGGTTTGATCAAAGACAAACATGCTTAGTACATCAACCTAGACTCTCTATCCTAGCAATCTCCTTTCCCCAGGGTTAGAAGGAAAGTCAATTGGGATGCCCGAAAGACTCATATTAGAACTCTAACCTTAGCAGTTCCTAATACCCTTGGAGGTTGGGCAATAGAAGTGCTAGTGTTAGAGTAATGTGAGAAGAGAATATTAGGTGTTGTTCAAATAGCAGGTATTTGAACAACTGAGTGCTAAGCACTCAGCCAAAAGTGATGATAATTTATTGCACAATCGGCACAGCTTATAATGTAGTATAAGTCTGCCGATATGAATGCAATCTGGATTATTAAGCTCTAGCTCTTCATCGGACATCTTCAAGCTTGGTCAGGCTTCAACGAACTGTAGAATGCTTGGTCTCTTTGCTGAAGAATGGAGGTGCAGCCATTGAAGAGACTGAGTTCTTTGAAGGAAGAAAGAACTCAAATCAAAAACAAGGTTTTTGATCAAGCAGAGCTTCTCAGCCTTTGGAATTCTGTTATTCTCTCACACAAAGTGTTTGTTCTTACACTTGTGTTTTCTCACTTTGTTGGTGTGGTTATGGATTGAGTAAATGAAAAACAATACCACAACCTTTCTTAAGCATAAGCATACACTTCTTGCTCTTTTGAGATGAGAATGAGAGTCTTCTTATATAGGCTGGAGAAGAAGAGGTGATCGTTGGTGCATTGAATATGTTTATGCATGTTGGTGATCTGAATCTCATAATACAGCAGAGTACATTTTTGGATCTGTTGGGCAAAGACCTTCAGTTAGGCTTTTGTCTTGAAGCTGGTCCGTGAAACAGGCTGGACTGATTTGGACGTGTCGAGCTTTGCTGGGATGCGGTGGCGATTAGGACGTATCATTGCTTTGACTGGAGTGCAGCGTACTGTGCTTGGCCTTTTATGGAGATAAAGCCTTGAAGACTGCAACTAATGCACAGAAGAGGAAATGTCCACTGAGTAAACGTGAAGGCGCAGACATCGATGCGTATCTTGGGCTTGTCAGAAAGATCTTGTAACGGATCTATTTTGACTTGTAGCGTGTTGAGTGACGACCGATGTTCCTCGTGATCATACAGTTTCTCTGCAGTTGTTCTGATGAGAGACTTGGCCGATACTAGGATCTGCCAATATAGAACTGCTGATGTAGAGATCGCGGATGATCATGATGTTCCTCTTGAATAATCAGCTTCTCTGCAGTTATTCTGATGAAGGGCTTTGGCGGATACTGAGATCTGCCGATATAGAACTGCTGATGTAGAGATAGCTAATAGGCAATCATAGCTAAAGGAAATGTCTGCTGGTGAGACATTTGCCGATGGACACGTTAGCTGGCGATTGAAGAGCTAATCCATATGAAAGTTGTCATCATTCTGGTAGGACAAAGACTCGGATATGTACAAAGACTTCCTAGTCTAATGACCTATGCATTGTTTCAACAAGCTGCCACACTAACCGGTACGCAGCCCTTTTAGCCACTTGTGAAACATGCGTTGTAATGGGAACAAGCAAATCACTGTGTTGGAATATGCATACATATATATCAGCTGATTTACAGGCATATTCCTAACATACTCACCAACCAGATGTTTCACAGCAGAGATGTTACCTTTCATGAACAACATTTTCCTTTTCTTCATTTTAAATCTGGTTTACAGCCAACATCTTCGTCCTCTTTATTTCTTTTACTTGAGACTTTAGTGTCTGATGATATCTCTCAACCTTCATACACAGACATTCATACATCTACTTCTCTTGCAGATAAACATATTCACATCTCCTATGTAGAAACATCTATTCCAATCCCACATGTAGAGACATTTTCTGGAAAGAATTCTGATCAACCTGATCCTGCTATCCACATTCTCATTACATCTGCAAGACCTATTATAACTAAGACTATTCCTTTAAAATTTAAAGATTATAAAGGTCTACCTTTCAATCAATCTTCCACCATGATATCCTGTATACAAAGGTACTTTCCTTATTCTATTAATAGTATTATATCCTACTCTTATTTATCTCCTTCATATCAAACCTTCATAGCTAATATTAACAGTTCCTTTGAACCACAAACCTATGCCCAAGCTTCTAAGTATCCTCATTGGTGTAAGGCCATGGCTTTAGAACTTGAAGCACTAGAGAGAAATCAAACTTGGATCTTGCAGGAGTTACCTTCAAACAAAAAGACTATGGGCTGCAAGTGGATCTATAAAGTTAAGTACAACCCAGATGGAACTGTTGCAAAATATAAGGCAAGGTTGGTCGCAAAAAGCTTCACTCAGACTGAAGGGTTGGACTATTTTGATACCTTTGCTCCTATGGCAAAAATGACTACTGTACGGGTTTTTTTTGTCTATTGCCAGCATGAATGATTAGCCTCTTTATCAGATGGATGTGTCAAATGCCTTCCTTCATGGCACACTTGATGAAGAAGTATTCATGACACTACCTCCTGGTTATTCTCCTCCAAATTTCTCATCTAAATCTTCTTTGGTCTGCAAACTTGTCAAGTCCCTATATGGCTTGAAGCAGGCCCCAAGACAATGGTTTCATAAATTTTCTATTGCTTTGAAGGATATGGGATTTACTCAGCCTGCTCATGATCATACACTATTCACTCAAATTACTTCTTCTTCTTTCACTGCTCTTTTGGTATTTATGGATGATATAGTGATCACAGGTTTCAATCCTAACGTTATTACATCACTAAAATCTTAGTTACATTTTGCTTTTACAATTAGAGATTTAAGGCCTCTGAAATATTTTTTAGGTCTTGAGATAGCCAGGAATTCTAATGGTTTGTGCTTGCATTAAAGAAAATATACTTTGGATATCATTACTGAAACATGTCTTACATCTGCCAAGTCTTCTCTTCTTCCTATCTCACAGAATCATGGCTTAGGCATATATACTGGGGATACTTTGAAGAATGCAAACACATATAGAAGGCTTGTAGGTAGACTTATGTACCTCACTATTACCAGGTCAGATATTTTCTATGCAGTTCATGTCCTAAGTCAGATTTTGGCTCAACCAAGAAAGCCTCATATGACTGCTGCTTTGAAATTGGTCAGATTTCTCAAGAATTCTCCAGGCCAGGGCTGTTCTTTCCTTCTTCAAACACTCTTATCTTGTCTGCTTATTGTGCTGTAGACTGGGCTACATGTCTTATGACTAGAAGATCCGTCACAAGTTTTTGTGTATTTCTTGGCTCCTCTCTCATTTCTTGGAAGAGCAAGAAACAACCCACTGTCTCTAAGTCCTCTGCAGAAGTTGAATACAGATCAATGGCCACCACTTTTTGTGAACTCACTTGGCTTCATGGACTCTTACAAGATTTTCAGCTTCTTTGTCCTAAACCAATTTCTTTATTCTGTGATAACAATGCTGCCATGCACATTGTGGCCAATCCTGTGTATCATGAAAGGACCAAACATATTGAGATAGATTGTCATATTATTCGTCAGAAGATTGATGAGGGGCTGATCTCTACATCTTTTGTTTACACTAAGGATCAAATTGCAAATTTGTTGACTAAGGCAGTCTCACTTTCTCAACTCAACCATTTGTTGTCCAAGTTGAATGTGCTAAATATTTTTACCACCTTCAACTTGAGGGGGGGGGGATGATAAAACTCATACTTCAGTTACAGAGGAAGTTTTCAGTTAGAGGTTCATTTAGATGTTTTACAGGGGTGTCAAGTGTCATTTTTTATGATCATAGCAGTTAGCAGTTAATAACATTTTTTAGTTAGTTTTATTTTGGGGTTTCATATTGTATTTATTTCTGGAGATCTTATCCATTTGTGAGAAGAAGTATTCACAGTGTTTAATTCTCAATACCTGCATTATTAAACTTTCTTCAGTTAACAAAAGTCATCATTTGTGGCAATAGGTACGACATTACCAAAACTAAAATTGTTTTGTGGGTTCCAAAAAATAAGTGTTCCTGTTTGCTTCGAAATTAAGGTTTAATAAAACAATTTGATGTGCTATCTCGACCATGTATTGTGGGTGAATGAAGTGAGTTTTATGTTGTTATGACTATTTTATCAATTCTCTACAAAAGTAAAGTTCTTTCTATGTTATGCTTTAGAGATCAAGTGATACGAATTAACCCACGTACTATATATGAATGAAGGGGCTTGGGCTTTTATGTAATTTGCTGTTGTTGAAAAAAAAATTATAAATAAATCTGTTGTTTGCTGTTGTATATGAATGTAGGTTAATTTTTTTTGTTGGTAAAATAGGAATATAGTTCTACATCGTATATTGTATTTGTCTTGATTACTTACAAAATTTGGAACTTTTTTTCTTGTCTTCTTCTAGCCTGCTTATATTTAGAGAGATAAGGTGGTCCCAAAGTGATCCAAAAAAAAAGGGATGTTAAAGTGGTCCCAAGTGACACAAGTAGATTCCAATAAAATTGTTCTTTTTTCTTGCTTTCGTTCTTGTCTGCTTATACTGCAGTGAAATTTGGCTTATATGTATGCAATTGTTTCGTAGAATGGGTATTTTTAGTATAACAGTGTACCATAGGGGTAATTTTGTGAAAGATGTGGTGCTCAAGTAGAATGGGGATGTCACGCCCAATTTAACCAAATAGAACTCTAAATCGAGGTGCGAAACTCCACTTAACCAATATCTTAACCCTACTTATAACTTGACAACAAACATAAATGAAAACCACCACATCATCTAGTATACACCCACAAAATACGTACTGATACCAAACACCTTCACCAAAAAGCGAGCTAAACAAGCTCGATTACTGAATATAGCTACTAATATGGCTAACAACATCACATGTCGTGACATACCAACCATCGAGCTAACACACTCGGAAACCATGAGAGATATATGAATAGGCTCAACAGCCACCACTACACGTGATACCTAAGAACAACATAGGGTTAAGCACCCTATGTGAGACCCCAAAAATTTACCCATTTTGACATTTAAAATATTCCCGAATTTTGATATTAATTTTGATGTATTTGACTTGGCAACACTTCATTGACTTTATATTTATTTATATTATTTTGAATAGTAAAATAATAGTGGTTTTAATTTATTTGACCAATGATTTAATTAGTTAACAATTTGACTCATTTAAGTAACATTTGACCAAAAATTGAGATAATTATCTCCTTTGTTGACCTTTGACCAAATGAAGACCATATAAGTCATTGGCTAGCATTAGAGACTCAAAGAGGAGTCTCATTTTCATACTCATTCCCATAAACCGTGAGTTAGAGAGAGAGAGAAAGAGTACTGTGAGGAGAGAGAAATGGGTCTTCTTGAGAGAAAATGGTGATATCTTGAACGTTTGAAGGCAGATTGACGATCCGTATTTGCCGTAGCGTAGAGGGCGACGAAGGGATCATTCCTAGCCAAGAAATTTCCATGATCCGTTGTCGAATCACGGACCTTCATCTCCATCCACGTTTTTAGTGAGAGAAAGTGGATTTTCGAAGGAAGTTTGATTTGGCTTCGATTGAGCTTGAGATTGATGCGTGGACTTCATAGCTGCGTCGTGGTCGTGGAGAAGTGCCTTTTTAGTCAAGTCCATTATGATTTCTTGAAGGATTCGTGACATTAAGGTAAGTAACTATAATGTTTTACGTGCTTAAGAGTTGAATTGGAAGGGTAAAGCATGTAGGTTGTGTTAGATGATAATCTTTGTGTTAATTTCTTGGAAGAAATATGTGTTGGTTGCTCCAAATTATGTTATGATATATTAGTTGTTCATTTAAGTTAGAAAAATTAATTGGAGAAAGAATTGATGATTTTTGGAAGCCAAATACATAATTTTTGAAGTAAGTTTTGTTCCTGTTTTAGGCTACTCTCCGGAAGGGTCTGTGGAAATTTCGTCCATGAGAATTGTATAATTTTTGGATATGTTTGACATTCATATGTTGTGTAGCACCCTGTAAATTTTCATCGAGTTTTGATATCGGGAAGTACCTCAAATTAATTATGGAACACCGCTATGCTGAGTAGACTGTTAGCAGAATTCTGTGTAATAGGTTGGACTTTAAATACCCGAATCTTGAAGACCATAGGTCCGAATGACATGATTCAAAGTTTTTAAAATACTTATGAATCTTGATGTTTTGGTTTAGATGGAATATTTGGTGAAATGTTGGTTACAAGTTAGAAGGAGAAATAAATGAATTTCAATTTAGTTGCAGTCCCTGTTTTAGGCTATTTTCGAGAAAAAATTGGTACCAATATACTATTGAGAATTAGTTAAATTTTGGATATGTTATTCCTATGTATGATTAGTAGTTCTCTATAAATTTTCATTGAATTCCGAGGTCGAAAAGTGCCTCAATTGCGTTACGAAGCATCGCTGCACTGAGTGGTCTGTTAATAGGAGAAATTGGTTCGTAGTACTTAATTTATGTGACCATAAGTTAATGAGTACAGGTCCAAATGAGGTAATACAAAGTGGTAAAATGTATTTTAAGATGTCTAGTTTCTAAATATGAAATAATTATAATATTTGGAGTTATGTATAATATTTGGAGTTATGTATAATATTTGGTGAATTTAATGGTACTGGTGCGTAGTCCTGAATATATGTTAATGTATTGTTGATATTATTGTTGTTAGTCTCCAATAATTAGAGATTCGATGGAAGTGTAATTGTTGTTGTTATTAATAAATATCAAGTATTAGTAACTCGCTGGGATTTTTGTAAGTAGTTACTCGCGATGAACTTGCGAGATTTTTATGGGTGGTAAACATACCAAATATGAAATATTGCAATTAATGTAATTAATTAAGGACAATACTATGGTTCGTCTGATGTTTTGAAAATGGGTAATGACTCTAGCGGAGTCGACATGAGATAGTATATTTAAAAACTAACAAACTATATATTAGTCGTGACTGACTCTGGCGGAGTCGAACAGGACGTAATAAACAAACGTCGAATAATGTGGTGATTTTATTAATGGGTATAATGGACTCTACGGAGTTGAGTAATGGGTAGTATTAATCCCTACATGACATATATTAGTTCCCTACCATGGGGGATGACGAATTGATGGGTTTATAACTTAGTAAAACTTTGACATTGGTTGACTTAGTCAAACATTAGTTGACTACAAATTACGTTGAATAGTTGAGCTATTCTCTTGTATAAACAAGTGTTACTGGTATATAGTTGCTTCTTTAAGAGAGTATATTGAGTGATTATAGGATACTATAAGGATCCTAAGTTGAGTGTAATGACTATGTATTAATTAATGGTTATAAGTACGGGTAGACTTACCTTACGTTGGGGTTATGTATGTATCTAGCTATCACAGACACTGTTTGGTGGTTGAGTTGTACAATAGGCCTACTTTGTCTATTGTCTTGTTTTGTTTATATGTTCAATGATTACGGACATGTTTTGATTGTTCTAGTATGAGATAGGACAATCATCCTACCTTGATGATTGACTATAGGACAGTTATCCTACTTTGATGATTGACTGTGTGTTTAGTATTTACAAGCACATTGAGTTGATTTGGTATGTGATTCAATAGAACACCTGATGATTTGTTGAGAATGACGAGTAAATATCTACTTGTGCATTGCATTGAGTTCAGCTGGCATTCTTGGTAAGGTTATGGTGGGACGACATATAGTCTTTATGAATGTGTTTCATAATCGCTATGGGTCGCCGTACCAATTTGCACACACCCCTCACCTGTTGGCCGCAGGTGGGATGTAGCCCCACTGTTGTAGCAATATGCATGACTTTGGTTAGCTATTGAACCCGATGGAATTAATTGGGGATGTCGATACTATGTACATGGGTATCGAGGCACATTTGTTTTCTCGTGATTGCAGGAGCAACGCGAAATTAGAAGAAAGAGAAATAATATCCTTTATGATGTGGTTTATTTAAATTGCACTTATGTGAACATCAAAGTGCTATGTGATTTATGTGACTTGTATACTTTTGATATTATACATGTTTAGTATGGGTGTAAATGTTATTACCATGTTATTCTTACTATTGAGCATTTTGCCATGTCATATAATCGCATGTAGCAACTTACGATTAATTGTTAAGTTGGACTCATTACCTAGGCTTGCCGATTTATAGTTGCGATGTTAGGTAAGCTGGAAGCTACCTAGACTAGTTACATGTAGAGTCTTGGTTTACTGTTGCATTCATACTCATAGCATACAATACATTATAGTGGCTTACGGGGTCTTGTAGACTCACCCTTATTGTGTTGACTCTTTTAGATTGCAATCGAAGGATGACATAGTGAAGTCGGTGAGACTTGCGGGTGCTGGCAGATTGATCTTTGGGTAGTTGCTTTTCGGAGCATGTTTATACTTATGTTTCTTAGTTCAGTGAGAATGATGGTTGATGTAAAGTTATGTAAACTTCACTTATGGGTAGCATTGATTTGTAACTCTTTTTATTGTTGTATTCTTTTAGAGCCGACACTCGATGTCAAGCCATTTATTATTGTAATTTTCCCGAGCATGTTAGCTCGTGGGTATTTAGTGTTGTTGTTTTTCTGACTTTTGTATTTAGCCGTCGAGGTTTATTATGGGGATTACAGTAGTATCGTTCTCCGGCTTGTGTTTGACCGTGAAAGTTTTCTAGTTATGGTTTTGTTATTCGAGTTTTTGAAACTCAAATTTTATTTAGTTGTGATTTTTCGCTGCATAGTTTTGGTTTTAAGCTTGTGTAGATCATTCACTTCTGTGGACTTTAGTTGTTTCTTTTAGTTTGGCGCAACGTCAACGGGTTCAACACCGAATCTCAGACTCGGGGCGTCACACCCTAATACAACACAACACCAAGTGCTGAACCAATTTAACAACTAAAACAACTACACATATATACATGAAGCCATCCCAACCTAGAGTTTACATAACTCTACACAAACCATGGACAAACCATGGATCCTCACTGGTCTTACAACGAATTACACAATGTTTACAAACTACATTTACCCAAAAGACCCACCTACTGAACACCTAACTAGTCCCCGCATGGACAAACCATGCGATGAACACAAAATAGTTACCACAAAACGACTATTAACTCAAGTAATTACAATCACATGGAATTATAAAAACCAATACAATATCAACTGAATAAAACACAATGTTAAAGGATAGGGGGTCGAGGTGCACCTCAGACCAAGCTAACCTTATTGAAAAAACTCGAGTTGTATCATGAACCATACTGTAACTGTGCATATTAGTTAGTTAGGGCACGGGCAATGTCAGTCTCTATAACCTGAACATTACTGAGACAGACACCTACTTCCACCATGAGGGAAGTAGGGCTAATAGTTGTAAAGAGCTGAGCGTAAGAGGCATCCAAACTACCACTAACTCTTCGTCCTGTGACAATAGTTGGCGGTCTCCATAGCCCCTCAACACTTACATTTGAGATCCCATGTTTAACTATAACCACTTATTCTTGATTAGAACCACTTGTTATAAACATAACATTCGACTTGTTTTTCACACATAACCTTCAACTTGTTCTTAAACACATAATCATTAACTTGTTATTATACACATAACATTCAATTTGTTGTTGTACTTATAACATTCAACTTGCTCAACCATATGCCTTTCATGAAGACAGTTAATTACTCCATAGCCAAACCATATCCAAATTACAATACATATTACAAGGTACCAAGTCCCATTTTAGCAACATACTTTCCATTTCCAATTCATTTCCATATTACAACATTTGCAGAATGATTATCACTCTTTTAACTTAACAATTTCAAAGAAGAGATTAAACCATTCAAACAGTTATCAATGACTTTCCATCAATTTCTAAGGCACTTTACAAGTATCACATACTTACCACAAATATTTAACATGTATACACACAACATCTATATTACAATACACATCGCTTCATACGTGTGCAATTGACTAGGGCTATTCAGAGGTCCAGATTTACCTATTTACTAAAATCCTACAACCACAATCTAATCCTATGTTTCACATGTGCGACAGCGGTTTTGCTCTCTTCCTTGCCCGCAACTTCTTCATTTTGTGTTGGATCTGCTCTCCCTCCCAATCTCTTTCCCCAACTGAAAAAGTAACCTACTCTTTCTCTCCTTCGTCAACTGAAATCCCTAACCCTCGGCTCTCTAGAATAAGGATCCGGTCATCTCCTTCCACACTTCAGTTTGCTCTCTCCTCTACAGGTTCGTCTTCTAATATTGATTTTTTTTCGCAATTCTTGACTCTAGTAATTCATTAGCTACTAATTCGTTATGCTTCCTCAAATTCAGTACTATCTATCTACATGGTTCAGTGGGTTTTTTCATGACTTTCACTCTCATAGCATTTACTTTGTGTTTTTACTCCAGTAATTCATTTTCTTTCTTTGCCTCTCCTAGTCCCTTTTTATCTCCTTCCCCCAACCCTATCATGTCCGAAGAGAAGACAGAAGGCAAATTTAATTCATCTCCATCTTAAATTGTAAGTCCTCCAAAAAAAATTAATTTTATTGTTTTTTCTTTTGAATTTTAAATTCTCCGAGTTGTGAGATCAGTTTCTGAAATTTTGCGTAATTTTGAGTATTTCATGTTAATTTTATTAGGTTCTGCAAAAGCCTTCATGAGACCATCAGTAATTTGATTTTGAAGTAATTGCCTAAAATAAATTCAGGTTATAGAGATGGGCCAAATAGCAACGGAGACATAACATGGGATGGGTATCACAAATACAAGGTCTACACCCTGCTTCAAAATACTCTTTTTACTTAGATAATGATGTTTGACATTATTACTCTGTTTTGAACTTCTACTTTCTTTCTTTCCTCTACATCATGCAATGGAGTCAATGCATATAGATATCTCCTATCTTTATCTTAGCAGAGCAAAGTCCTTGGAAGTTAAATTTGTCAACTGATTTGTTGCAGGAATATGTTCAACTTATGGTGGATACAGGCTTGGAGGTCTTCAGATTCTCCATCTCGCGGTCTCGACTTTAATTTTTCCTTTTGCATGTATGTAATTAATTTATTTAGGTATGCAAAATGGGCTTTTTATGCCATAGAATGATTAAATTTTATCTAATTATATACATGTGATTGCAGTTCAAGTAAGTTCTACACTTGGGTTCTGGTATTTCTTGACACGAAATTAATAATTTTTTTCTTTGTAGTTCGAAATTTGTAATGAAATTGAGACGTTATTGGATCATTTTCTTTGTTAGAAAAATTATTATGGGTTTTATTGCAAAGCTTAATTTGGACGATTTTTCTTGCGAAACTGTGACGATATGGAATTGAATTGCAAATGCAGTAGTCTCTTCCAAATTGATTCAAATATTGTATAGGTTTTATGGAGTTTTTCTCCCAGGTGAGAATTTATTGTATGTAGAAACCATTCACTTTTAGGAAAGCTGTTTTGGAAAAGATTCTTTCATCTAGCTTTGTTGGTGTACTTTTTTCCTCCTTTGTTCTTATTTGAGAATATAGTATTCATGTGAATTACTATGGAGTTGTTATGTTGATGTACTGACTTATCTTCTTTACCCATTAGGATAGGATATACAAAGGAAAGGAGTGGTATTCTGGTGATTGGGCTTAATTTTCATACTGCACCAGTTGACATTAGTGAAAAACTTTCCACTCCAGAAGCAAAGTGGCCTCAAGCAATTGGTGAATTATGTGCCTTGAATCATATAGAAGAAGCTGTTGTTCTTAGTACTTGCAACAGAATGGAGATCTATGTTGTCGTTCTCTCACAGCATCGTGGGGTTAAAGAGTTCACCGAGTCAATGTCGAAGGTACTAATTAACTTTAATTACATGTTCTTTCTATGTTTCTTCTGATGCATAGAGAAACAATCCCAGAAGAACTTATATCTTGATGACATTGTCGGCTCCCTGTATTGAGCATCTCCAAGGCAAGTTCAATGTAACATCAAGCTAATTTAAACCGTACGAAACGACAAAATATATTTGAGACTTGGTCTTTCATCTTCCCCTTCCCTCATTTCTTTCCTCATTTTGGTTTGTTCTAACATTGCATATTTTACCTACTTCTTCAGGAAGATGAAGCTTCCATGAAGCATGTTATGGGTTTCAAGGTTCAAATTTTTTCTTCTTATAAAAATATTCCCTCAATCCATCTATTTGCTACAACCATACCAGCAAGGACTCACACATTATGAAGTCTTACTTAATGTGTGTGTGTATGTGTATGTAAGTGTGTGGGAAGAAAGCGGCAATGAGAATGGGAATAAGAGGTGTTTGCTGAATCAGTAGTTGTTGCTACTACAGTTTGATTTTTTTTTTTTCCTGTGTCATATGGTGAGAAAAAATATTTTTAAAGAGCCGCTTGGTAGGCAGCAGTAATTGGTGTAATTGTTATTATTTTTGTTGTATTGCTACAGGAAATAGGTTTTTTTTTTTTGTTGGTACGAGAAGAAATAAGAATTGCTGATACAGTGCAGTAATGATTTTTTGTAAAATGATACACCAATTATTACATGGGTTCAAATCTTCTATCTCACTCAATGTCACACTCTCTATCTCACTCAATGTCACACTCTCTGTTCCATTAAATCTTGGCCCTACACATTTTTTTTATAAAAATTGTAAAAAATAAAACTAGTTAAAATAACAAGGATACGTGTAAGGTTAGGATTAAGATTTAAGTGGGACACAGAGTGTGACAGAGAGCGTGATAGAAGATTTGAAGCCCCTCCTGAGTAGATATTCATCCTGAAGTAGTTATCCCTATTTTTTTTCTATTCCTACGCTTTTACTTGATTATTTACTTTGACCGAAACTCCTACAATCCTCTCTTTCCTAAAAACAAAGTAATTATCCCTTTTTTTCTCCCTTTTTTTTTCTCCCCACGCATATACTTTATTTCTTGTTTTTTTTTTTTTTTTTGTTTTTTTAATCAAACACAAAAATACTTCCTGCCTCTATTCAACAAAAAATCAAAAACATTTTTTTTTGACACTTCAGCTTAAGCATAAATTTTAAATTAGTACTTTTAGAAGAAAATACCAAACAAAAAAAAAAATAAAAAACAATTTAAATGTTAATGAACGAAATCCACCCCCCCCCCTCAAATTTATTGTTACAAACTCAATTTACTTTGACTCAAATTCCTACAATCCTCTCTTTCTTATGACCCCTGCAAAACTTCGTGCATACGTTGATTTGGTTCTGTACTGATGTCGTGCCATAGGCACGGGTACAAAAAACTAGTCTACTTGGAATAACAACCTATAAAGCATGTAATAACTTACTCTTTACAACTTCGCAGAATTTTGGGTCAACTTCCATGAATTACCTAGAACAATATAGGAGCCCAAAAATAACAAATAAGGTGCTTAGAAACCCCTGGATGTCTAGTTTTCAATGCATCAAACGGTTTGCGATTCTAAGTTGTCTAGAGGAATTGAAGCTATGGACTATATACTACAGGTTGGTCAAATAGATGAGATATCCGAAATTGGGTATGTTGTATCATTGTTCTGCCTGTATTAACCTCAATTTAACACCCAATTCATGTCCAAGCATCCCTAGTTCAAGTTAGGAGACAAATTCAAGGAAATACGACTACCAATTCAGTCAGGAAACACCATTTCTTACTAGTTCAACCAACAATTGTAACACTCCTTTTTTATTTTTCAACATACTAGCATGAACTCTTCTAAGTTAACATGAAATATTCCTACAAATCAAAAGAATAGTAACTCACCAAATCTCGCAATTTCTTTCGGTATTTACAAGGCTCCAAAGAATACATGGTCATTTACAAGAGGTCCAATCACCTCGAGGTTATAGGATATTCAAATTCAGATTATGCCAGGTGACTCAAGAAAGTAAACATTTGGTTATTTGTTTCTTTGGGACGGAGGATCCATCTTTAGCCTGCCCGAAGCTCCTTTGCTGCTGCGGCTGACGCTTTCGCTACATCCATGCCAGTTAGTTTGCTTGGAGGGAAGTTCTTTGTTTGTTCAAAGAGAGAATTGAGGATGAATCCAAATGGTTGTTTTCTTGCACATATGTACATGAGAGCGGGCCCAATTGAGAAAAGAATATTCCAAGAAAAAGTTGTATAAGAAAAAAAGTAATCGAATGTGCTCATTCCAGATCTATTTCTAAAAAGGAAGTGAAAAAGACGAGGGCTTCTCTTTGCATTAGATAGTTGGGTTCGGCGGGCACAAATGAGAATGGAACTAGTAGATATCTTAAAAGGAGGCGTAGGTTTCGCATCGATGTGCTCGAGAAGTGCGGTAGGAGCAATGCCCTTGTAGAGTCAACAGCACAGTTTCAGTGCCAGCCGAGTTGGTTAAGCTGGGTTAAAAGTCTCATGCTTCTAGTTGAGGCAATCCAGAGACAGGAACGATTTGCTTCCAGAGGTCATGCTTTGTCTTTGCCAAGTTGAATAAATTTGACTGCACGCAGGTTATTCAACAGCGAATACGCTTAGAGCTCCTACGAAGACACCGGATATGGAAAAGAGAAGAGCGCTTACTCTTCTTGCAGCGGAGTCGTTCACAAGAGAAAGACTAGCTATGGATTCAATAACAGTTTCTACTCAAACATGAGACGTTTGCCTTACCTTTTTTCTTTCAATTGAAATTGTGTCAATTCCAAAGAAATATCTAGTCAACAGTCAAGGATGAATCTCGATTTCCTCATTCAATGCATTACGCCTTTCTCTCTCTTTCGAAGTGGTTTATTCCTAATGTGGTCAATTCTGTCTGGCACTATGTCTTTGTTAAGCATTTTCGATCATTTCTTTCGGACTGCTTATACGGGTCTATGCCCCATTGCCGAGTGGCTAAAAGCTTGGCAATTTGCCTTACCTTCCCCTTTCCAGCTGCCGAATCCCTTTAATAGATTTTGCCAATCACTCTTCAAAGGTAGGAAGACAAGCTAATTTCCGAGCCAAGGACTATGAAGGAGGAGAGACCCATCCTATCTTTCGAACTCTTAGGTAGCTTCGACTTAACTCTCCCATTCACCCAGGGATCCCCAGAAAGAAGTCTCTGATAGTTCTAGTAGTTAATCTTTTTTCTTCGTCAATCTAGTTACAATTTGTCCTGAACTTGAAGGAGTGATCGTCAATGGGAAATTGGGAATATTATCTGCGGATTGTCGAAAGGCGCTGAGAATTTATTGTGATAATTCCACACCTGTCTTCTTGAAAAACGACTGTAAAAAATGTGTCGTTTTTTATGTCTGGGAGGAAAATACGCCTTTTAAAGCTAAAAAAAAATTCTATTCACTTCACTCACAGAGTTCCTGTTTGACAGGCCAAACATTTACAAGATACATAACAACCCTTCAAGGTAACCATTAAACAAACACTCTCTATTTTATCAAACTTCTTCCCCCTTCTAACTGAGGTAAAGTAAGAACTTCACTTCAGTTTTAACTTTTAAGACAGGCTCTTACGAACGGAACATTAGATGAAGTATGGTGCCAATGACCCGAGTGATACTAACAAAGTCAACACATAATAAGACTCAAATATCTAAGAGAAGGGTGTGAGAAATTTAACCTGAGCCTGAGGGCAAAGAAGTAACAATGCTTCCGCTGCTGGCACTTAATTTAGATACAGTAGTGAAGATGGGAGCTTCTTGCTGTGTTATACAAACAGATAGTAGGTTACACAAGTGCTACACTCATTCACGAAACGATGTTATAAATCGGATAATGGGATGATGAGAACATGTTTTCAGGTACATAAATCATATTTCATTGACAGAGGGGTGGAGAAATTTGAAATCATTACACTGCCGATAGAATATGGACCACTATCAAAATTCAAATGAAAACAAACAAACACAATGCATGTTAATGCAGAGTGTATGTCAACTTTCCAGGATCCAAGTTTTTCACATATTTCTTCAAGAGTTTAGAAGTCCCCTCCCATAGATCCTTTAGTCTGTTATGGAAGATCCAACAACACTGATAAACCAAAACCCTAAGAACAATCCTTCTCATTGAAGCTCAGGAAAACAAAGTATAAATGTACTTGTAACAACATTAGACACCAAACCCTTTTCATAACAAGAAGATCCATTTAATGCAATCATACACAAAAGTCAAAAATATCATCTTCACACCACTCGCTCATTTGATTTAAGCCTTTACAAGTTGTGTAATACGCGTTAAGAAGAAGAAGAAGAAAAATTGACTACGATATGAAGTGAATAACAATTAAGAAACTTGAGAGAAAACCAGCCATATAGGTCAGTGTCTGTTTCTCATTTGGAGGAACATGACACTCATGTTGGCAACAAATCAAGGCAATTTAAAAAAAAAAGTTTGAAGTGTAAGCATGTAATGTAACTTACGTATAAGGTAGGACATAACAAAGATTTTGAGCATTTAAGAAAATAATCAAATCGATAATTCATATATTAGAATTACTGATATGGTAATGCAAATGTCAAAAATTCATAAGGTCTTCAATAATTCAAAGTAACACACTCAAGGGCCAAAACCCAAGAGCTATAATATTGCGCGAGAATTGAACAATTTAAAAGGGGGCCAGACTTTGTGACCTACTTGTTCTAATCCACACAAAGGGTCATAGTTTCACTCTTTAAAGCCAAATTGACAATTTCTGGAATGAATATTTCATAGGTACTTGAATCCTGTAGATTGTTCTACTTTTTTCTCTAAAACTAAGTAAATGTATGTGAAATACCAATCAAAAGATTGGTCAAGACAACTGTAAAAGCTCAAACAATGACTCCTTAAGTGGAAACAATATCATCTTTTAGATATCACACAAAAATATGAAAGTTTGCCACTGTGTAGCCATAGCCTTTGAAAGAATAACACCAATTCCGTACAATGGATGGAAATATTTCCATCAACTATGCAGCAAGAACCACTCAGTTGGTAATGACAATTTCGAGTCTTCGAAGAAAAATCTCCGCTATAGTTGAAAAAACCATGTAGCAAAAGTGCGTCATGCAAGCTTGAAGCAAAATTTAGCAAAATTCAAGATCAACAACTTTGGCTCATGCAAGTCTGCAGTGGAAAATTTAGCAATCATGGAAAGAATCAGCGGTCACACTGAACTCGGAAGCAGTTCTGAAGCTAGGAGTTTGTTAAGATATTTGTATAAACAGAATGGGAGCTACATGAATCAGAACGAAGTCCAAACAACATAATTTCCTACAACTGCTATATGAATGAAGAAGAGTTCTTAAGAACCTGATAACGGCACGATAAACAGCAATCAACACCCCAGCTCTGCCAAATCCAACTGGTTTAAGTGGAGCAAAGATGTACAAAGCATAGTGAGTGTGTGAGTGTGTGTGTGTGTGTGTGTGTGAGAGAGAGAGAGAGAGAGAGAACACTTATAGGCACACTTTCAAAAAGGAAAATAGTAAAGCTCGACTTAAAAGTACATTTCAAAATAAATCATGACCACTTTTAATAAATCATTGCAATTTGCTTCAAGATTCAATGCTAACAAACACTTGATATTTTGAAGCACGCTTGAGGTCCATATTTTAGACAGAGAAATCACATTTAAAATTCGATATCCTTTCACTGTTGATGGAAAATGAAGTAATACCAAAATTCATTAGATAACAAGAATCACCACAGTTTAATGTAGTTTGTAAGTCACTTTGCAAGATCCAAGTTTTACTGATATAGCTTCTCAACAGTTCTTGAGCTTCCTTTTCAAAGTTCTTTCTAATCCTGTAGCAAAATTTATTGTCCAGACACTCCAACCACTGCCAGGTACCCAAGCCAAAGTCCTTTTGCTTTTTTTTTATCAAACCTCTATCCAACAAAACTCGATAAATCAAACACCTAATAATCCTCTTCTCCATGTCAGGATAAAGACTGCTGGCATGCTTGCGACAACTGAAGACTCGAAGCTCATGTTGTTGATTAAAATAATCCATTACCCTTGTAATTTTTTCCTCGGACGTCAGCATAGACACCAGCCTTCTTCCCAAAATACTCTTGTGAATTTATCAAAATAAAATAAATAAAAAGAATAATAACAACCAGTCTAGATTGTTAAGTCATTTTGCAGGATTCAACTCTGCCTGATAGAGCTTCAGAAGCAGAGGAGCCTCCTCTTTGTAGTTATTCTCAATCCTGCTGATAAACCTACGTTCTGCATCCACAATCCATCCTTTAATAAAGCTAATGTCCTTTTCCTTCTTGATTAAACCTTTATCCAACAAGATTTGATAAAACAAACACCTAGGAACAATCCTCTTCTCTAAGCTGAACGAAAACAGTATCGGGAAATTCACAAGAATAGAGTACTTTAGACCAATTTTGTTAATGAGAAAATCCATTACGCTCGTAATTTTATCCTCAGAGACCGACATACACTGTGGATTTTTCCGAAACGCCACGAGAATATCATCTTCCGACCAACCCCATTTTTTATAAAGCTCCACTTTCTTTTCCCAAGTCGACCTGCTCATTGAGATAAGAGCGTTAAATGCCCACATAAAATTATGCCTACATGGGTTAAATCCCATTTCCTTGACTTTCTCCACAATCCTTTGAAACTTATGGGTAGTCGTCCTTAGACTGCTAGGATGGTAGGTAATGTAGAATACAATAATTGATTGCGGCACACCAACATCTCGCAAAATTTGAACATTTTGTACAACATAAACGTTAAGGTCATAAGTCAACAAACTAGGAAACCGTTTAATCATACTTATAGTTTTTTCATCTGACTGAAGTAAATCTCGAAAGAAACTATAAGATGGGATGATCCTATTTTCCAAGCTATTTATCAAGAGACGTGGTGCTGCACTAATAACTCTAGCAAGGTCAGGACTAGAAAGCCCTTTACAACTGAAAAATTCAACTTTGGGCAAAAGGGTTTTTTTGGGATCACAAAAGAGGATTCTAGGGTATATCTTAACCATATATACAATCTGGGTATTGGTGAAGCCCTGGTTCTTGAAAAATGCAAGCACGGAGTCTGGTTTATCAGGGGTTCTGAAGTTCAGATACTTAGAAACTGAAAGAGCTGATTCTGGACGAAACCCACATGAAGTTATGAGGTAATTGACTGTGAATGACTTTTCGTTTGCAGAATTAGAGACAGTATTGGAAGCGGATGACGATGAGCGAGAAAGTAGTCTATTAATTGGTAAAGAAGTTGTAAAATAAGCACTCAAATGGGGTAAACTTGCACGCTCACAGATGAATTTAAACATGGGACAGAACTGTGTGAATTCGACGAAATCTGGAAACTCACCTGCGTAATGAAAGTTGAGTTTGAGAAGAATTTTGTTGACTTCAAACTTGGAGTTCTTAAACCCTAGTGCCGAAAGAACCCTAGGGAGATATTATGTGACGGCTGAAATGAATACTATCGGAGGATTGCTATTTGCACCCATAGAATTTCTTAGTACACTCTCTAATAAAAATTATAAAAATGTCATTATAAATTTAGACCTAAATACCTTTTTTTTTTTAGGCTGTTTGGCACCCCTACCGAACATCACTATGGGTGTTCGGCACCCCTACCGAACATTACTATAGGTGTTCGGTAGGGGTGCCAAACACCCATAGTGATGTTCGGTAGGGGTGCCGAACACCACTATAGGTGTTCGGTAGAGGTACCGAACACCACTATGGGTGTTCTATAACCGTCGAACAAACTGTTTAAAAAAAAAAAAAAAAAGGAGTGGGTGTGTGTGGGGTGGGGGGGGGAAGGAGGTGGGGAGGGAGGAGGAATGTGGCGGTTGTGTTAGGGGGAAGGAAGGAGGCCTTGTGTTGGGGGGATGGAAGGTGGCGTGTGGGTGGGGGCGGAAGGAAGGAGGCTGTGGAAGGGGGTGGGGTGTACTTGGAAGGAGGAGGATGGGGTGAGATGTATTTAGGGTGGGGTGTATTTAGTATTTTGAGGAAAATATTGGTAAGGGTAGAATAGGAAATTAATAGGGGGTGTACCTAGTATTTTGAGTGATTGAAAATATTAGGGTGGGGTGTACTTAGTAATTGGGTGTACTAAGCAATTTCATGGGTGTAAATAGCAATCCTCTAACTATTGGGTTTGACTTTTAAGGAAGTATATAGAATTTGGTTTATTTCTTCATATGGTCTTACAAATTGTAACTTGCTATTTTGGTCCCTGAAGTCCAGTTTTAGTACTCGGTTGGTCTCTCCATTATATCCATTAGCATTTCCCTAAGCCAACAAGGGTATTTACGTAAATACATACCAAAATGTTATCTTTTACAATTTCAAATAAATAAAAATTTTAAAATGTACACGGTATAAAACTCTCTCTCTCTCTCTCTCTCTCTCTCTCTCTCTCTCTCTCTCTGTTTGCCAAATGATAGCACAGAAATATATAGGTCAGTAAGTTCTCCTAAATATCTTATGTTTATCAAGAACACAGTTGCTTGAGCCAAATATTTCCATCTTTGTTGCTTTATAGAGTAAAAGCTTTTGCGGGGATAGAAGGAAGCCAAATTGGGTTAGCTTTAGGGCAATTTCTTATGACATGGATACTTCCTCATCCACTGAGCATCTTTTGCAAGTCGAGGTGGGGCTCATGTTTCTTATAGCCCTCAATGTGGTAGAATGAAGTCTATCATGTTTTATAAAGCAAAGAAAGAAAGTTTCTAATTATTTGAGGGATCAGCAATTTTCGAATTCAAAATCATACTGGGCTTATTATCATCGCTCACCATGAAATTGTAGTCTAGTTTCTAAATTTAAACTATTAAATTTGAAGATTTTTATTTAACACTCTATACTTATCACACAACTATTTAACACATGTTATAACGATATTTACACGAAAGACTAATAGTACGTAGAAATTGTGTACTTTAAACCAAGTACGAACAAAGTTTAAGCTGAAGAACGATTTACAAAAAAAGTTTAAGTACAAGGATAATTCGTGTAATTTGCCCAAAAATAAACCGCTATCACCGGATTCACCACCAAGCACTTCTAAGAGAATGATAGCCACTATCTAATGATCGGTCCCCTTATTTTCAATCCAATAATTCTACTGGAAAATTACACAAATAGTCCCTGTACTTTTTGACCTTTTTGGAATTCGTCCTAACCTCACGCCAGCGATCCCTGAACTCAATTTATTGACACATTTAGTCCTTCCGTCCATTGACGTCTATTTGTTCTGTGAAGTGAAATCACGTGCATTTTACGTGATTTTGCCCAAGGGTGAATAGTCATTCTTATTTAAAAAGTACAGGGATCTTTTGTATAATTTGCCCTAAACTAAACCCACCCAAAATCATCTTCTTCCCCAACCCACCGTAACTTGATTTCTCCTCCACCACAGGACCCACCGCCACCTCCACCACCACCATAGACTGCAACCCACCTCCACAAGCACCTGCACCACCAAACTCGCCATCACCACCGTACCACCAAACCCGTCATCACCACCACAACAGCAGCCCAAAAAATGAGGATGTAACATGTCAATCCATTTTGGTGGTGGTGAACTTGAAATAGTGGATTTTGGTTGAGGGAAAAAATAAGGATGAGAGAGCTAGAGAACAGATCGAGGCTTCAAATTGGCAGGATTTGTGGGTTGGATTGCAAATCCATTTCATCGTTAACGAGCGAAAGGCGACCGTCGTCTTCTCCATCGATGGTGGGACTCCGGTTGGATTGCTAGAGAACAGATTGAGATTTTCATCTTCTCTATTTCTCTTCTTTTTCTTCATCTTCTCTCTGATCTCTCTCTCCATCTCAAATGAAGAATTTTAAGATTAAGAAAAAAAAGAAAAAAGAAAATCTAGATCTACAATTTCCAGATCTGCTATATGAACAAAAAAACTCAAATCACGTGAAATGCAGTAACATAATTTACCAGAATGTGTACTCTATTCACATCATACTCTCGAGTAAAGCTCATGAAATAGGGAAAACGGGACATGAAAGCTGCAACTGATTTGCATACATCGGTGATAGATGGTTGATTTGGACAGACATTTCCTTTTCTTCAGTAATATTTCTTCTTAGAAAATAATTCCCTTCAAAGTCGCTTAACTGGGAATCCAATGCTAATAAATTCAATTCTGTTTCCTCTGTTTTGATCTTTCGCTCTTTATCTTGCACATTTGAAATCTCAAGTTCTTTTCCTTCACGACAAGGAACATGTTTATCATGAACATTGCTTGAAACAAAGAGGAAAGAAAAAACATGAGGTACCCTCAGGGTATTTCCTTGGTATACCACGCTTCCTCTTAGCATTAGTGACGACATACCCTCGACAATGATGGGGGTGGTGGCATTCATGGTGGAGTGGATGGGACGGGAAAAAGGGTTTGGATGGAGAAGAAAGGAATATAAATAGGAATGTAAATATATTAATGCCTTTGTATCATGTTTTTAGAAACAAAGATATCATGAGTATGTTTGTTTATTCAAAAGAAAAAATGTATTGACGATTTTACCCTTAACAAAAATCACGTGCGTTGCACATGCTTACACTTAATGACAAAAAATTAATTGCATTGGACGGAAGGATCAATTGCGTTTTACTTGTTTAGTACAGGGACATAATTTTTGCAAAAATTGATTTAGGGACGAATCCCAAAAAGATAGAGAAGTACAGGGACCGTTTGTGTAATTTGCCCTAATTCTACTATCTAATTTGAAATATTTCACTTGAAAAATTCTATCTAAAAAACTACTAATAAATGTTTATGAGTTTCTAAATATACACTTGTTAGTTTGAATCTAAAATTGGAAAAAATATTTAGAACCTTAATATTAGGGGTATTTATAAAGAATACATTTTTATTGTATTTTATTGACTTTAAAGTACACATTTGTAAAAAGAATATTTAGAACCTTAATATTAGGGGTATTTCTTCCAAATGAATATTATGGAAAAGGAATAATATATACTTGATCCCTTCATCCCAAAATAAGTATCACCTATTGACTATACACTGGTTTTAAAAAAAGTGTTTGAATTTATGTTATTTTCCTTTAATGTCACTCAATTTATCACTATTGATGTCAAATCAATAAGGTTCTACTTACCCTAATAAGAAGTACAAGGCATATTTTGCTTCCTTGTTTAATTCTTTGGGAACTTTGGAAGCATACAAATATGGCGGTCTTTGATAACATTATTTTTTCCCTAAGTCAGGTTATCAAGCATGTCAAGCAAGAGTTGCTCGCTCACCTGAAAGCAGGCAATTGCTTCTCTTCTGGAATATAATTTTTTGATCATATTGCCTAGTTATCATGTTGTTTCTTAATTATTTGCTTAATAGTTCTTGCTCATTTTCCGTTTGTTGTAGCTCTTAAGCACCCTAAATGGTTCGACCTTGAGACCCCTTTGTAATTTATTTTTGAAGTACGACTTTTTTGTCCCCCCTTTTTAGAGTGAGGCTGGATGTGTCCCCCTCTTGTATTATTATTTTTGTTATTAATAAAATTTGTCAAGGTACCGCCCTTGTTTCTTTAAAAAAAAAATAGTCAAATTCTTACAAAATCTATCCTCATCGAATTCAGACAATGTCCAGAGCGACTCTGCCCAAAAAGACAATCCTAAAACCCTAATTCAGGCCAATTTTTTTTTTTTTAAAAAATGAACGGTTCCAAGCTTCAAATTTCAATTTAATTCATAGAAATAAAAAATTTCACCGGAGAATGGAAGTGGATTTGAGGTTGACGCGACCGAAGAAGGAAGGATTATCGTTGACAAACTTCAGAGTGTATCAAGTTAAGGGAGATGATGAGATAGGGGCTATACCGGAGCATATCCAATCACCAATCAATCCACCTCTCTTTTCAATTTCTCTCTCTACTCTATGCCAGCCTTAGTGCCATCTCGAGCGCTAGGGCGCCAAAATAGCGCTAAGGCGCGCCGCTATGTCAAAGTGCTGAGTTTTGTGATCTTTTTTGTTATTTTTGTTATGTTTTCTTTTCCATATTGGTTTTTACTTTACCTAGTTGGTTTCAGAGACTCTTATGGTATTGTAGCCTATAAAAAGCACTTACAAAACATTGTATTAAACAATTTATGACATTTGACACTCTCTCCGTTCCTAAATAATCGTCATATTTGACTGGACATAGGGATTAAGAAAAATTAATTGACTCTATTATAAATATTGGTATAATATGTATTTTCCTTATACATGTGGTTATAATTAAAGTAAGGAGAAGAAGTAAGGGTAAGGTGGTAAAAGTGTTTTCCTAAAAAGAAAAGCTTAGAAACAAGACAATTTTTTTGGAACAAATAAAAAAGGAAAGAAAAACAATTATTTAGGAACAGTGAGAGTATTATATTTGAGAGAATTCAGTTTTCAAATATTTGTGAGTTTTGAGAGAATTTCTTGTGTAAGAATTATTGACCTTAGAACTTATCAAACTTGTTAATTGTTGAGCTGCAAGTATGTGGTGTTACGTAGCTTTGGTTCCTAGTTAATTCATTAACTCAGAAAACGCATAGTAATTCTCTCTCTCTCTCTCTCTCTCTCTCTCTCTCTCTCTCTCTCTCTCTCTCTCTCTCTCTCTCTCTATCTCTCTCTCTCTCTATATATATATATCCATCTCTCCCTCTCTCTCTTTCTCCCCCTCTCCTCTCTCTGTCAACCTAACAAACAATTCTTCTACTTAGTCCGATTCGACTTCAACCCAGTTTCCCAATCAGTTGTGCGACAGCGAAAGCAAACAAACAATCAATTGAGCAAATAACAATTATCAAGCAAAGAGAATTGGAAGAGAAAGAAAGATATTTGGGGTTAAAGACTAATGTATATTCTCATTCTAATAACTAGAGCCGGCAAAATCAGCCCAGCCAATGGGTCGACCTAGCCAATCCAATGTTTGCATGGGCTAAGGTTCACTTTTTGGAGGCCCAAAAAAATGCTGGCCTTTTGGCCCGGTCCAGTAGGCCCAACGGGCCGATCGGACTTGGGTCAAAAAAGTCATTTTTTTCGGACTAGCCCAGCCCATCACTATTTTATTATGTAGGAAGATGAGAACAAAAAAAAAAAAAAAGATATAGTTTAATTTTGCTTCTGTGGGCCAAGTTGGGAGCAAGATTAGGTGAATGATGTAATTCAAGGAGTATAATAGGACAATATTCAACAAGATAAAGAAAATGGTTCACATGGGCAGCAAAAGTACAGCATCATGGGAGACACGTCATACCTAGTCTAAAACCTCATCACCACTAATACACGTTCTTACTGAAAAACTACACTATGAATTACCCATGTAGCCCTGGAATATGTAGGACGAGGCAAAAAAAAAAAAAAACTTATATGCTCAAGGAATGGTTACTTCTTTTATTCCTTAAAGCAAACCAAAACAACCCACAAAAATTATCCAAACTGCTAAAAATTTGGGCTTCTTAGATGTTAAAGAAATTTCACAATCAATATGTTTAAAAATAAAAGAGAAAGTCTCAGATTAATAAAGTGTTATTGGATCATTCTCGTATAATTTATGTTAAGAGTCAAAGAGAAACAAATGATCATTTATGTTATGTAGGATTTTTTATTTTTAAAATAATTTTTTATTTTTCTAACTAGGGCTTTTTGCAGGGCCGGCCCAAGGGGCGGGCAGGCTGGGCACCCGCCCAGGGCCCAAATTAATAAGGGGCCCAATTTTTTTTAACTGTTGTAGTATTAGTATACATGTATAGTATCCAAATTTCTTGAACTGAGGCCCAAACTCAAAGTTTTTGTTATTATTTTGAATTATGTTTGTTCAATTGTTTGTTGAGACTTTGTTTATTTGTTAAATTTTGTTACATTGTTAATTATTATTTTTCTTTTTACAATGTTTTTGTGTGTTTAAAAATTGAAAGTGACATTGACTTTGTTTATTTGTTAAATTTTGAATTATGTTTGTTCAATTGTTTATTGTGACTTTTGAGTTTGATAGTTTATTCACATCTTACATAGTTACATTGAATTTTCAATTTCATTAATTACTAATTTGAGGTGATAGTTCTAAGTGATTGATAAGAGAACCATGAAATAGAAGTGCGAAGCAACAAGAATCCCAAATTATTCTTACAATGATTGTTGATTCGAGTAATTGAGTAATTTTTTTTACTTTACGAGGCGAAATTCGGCAAAAATTTATTCAGTTTTCTAGATAATAATGTTTCCCCAAACTTAATTTCAGCTAAGTAGAAACCCGTTATTGAAATTGTACTAATAGCAAAAATTATTTTTGTCTCTCAGAAATTAAATTTAAAAAAATACATGAGATTAATATTTGATAATTAAATTAGGGTCCTTCTTTTAACTTTACCCCGGACCTATAAAATGCTAGGAACGACCCTGGCTTTTTGGCTCAATGGCCCGATGGACTGTGGTGGGCTGGGTTGAGCTGGGCTTAACTTTTCTTTAGCCCTAAAGAAATTGGAAGTGCTTGTAAATAACTACAATTATTTTATGTTAAACGTTTTTTTGTTGTACTTGAACGTTATTGACATTTATCAAGTTACCTTTAGATATTATCTTTTATTTTATTTTTAAATTTTTCAACATATTCATGGACAATGTTTTCAATTTTATTTTTCTACTCGCTTGAAAAATCATATTTAATTATTTATGCTCATAAAAATAGAGAAATAAATTAACAAAATTGCATTTACTACAAAATTTTCCCTAATGTTTAAACCAAACATGTAAATTTTTTAATTTTTTTAATTTCTTTTTTCGGTGGGAAGGGGTAGGGTAGGGGAGAGCAGAGGGGGCACGGGGAGGATGGAGGTAACTTACTTTCTCTAATACGTCGCCGTTTAAGCCAACTTGTTATCCCATTTCCCACAAAAGACAGTTTCGTGCTAAGGTTCTTCCATCATCAGAGAGGGGTTTATACAAATCCAGTTTCAAACTTCAAAAGATGCATTTACTTATCATGCAGGTGAGTGAATTTCCATTATTCCCTATTTCTTCCATTTTTAATTTCACTTGCACTGCTAGGAAAACGTTACCCCAATTTAGAACTTGTCTTGGAGCTTGTTTACCAAATAATAAACTGTCTTTTCCCACATTATCATCACCAAATTCAGATACTCGCTCCAAAAATTCTAGAATCGAACACTCATTTACAGTCAATTACCTCATAAAAGCATGTGGTTTACCTCCAGAATTAGCTCTTTCAGCTTCCAAGAAAATCAATTTTATCACCATAGTACAAGCAGACTCTGTGCTAGCCTTTTTCAAGAACCATGGTTTCACCAAAAACCAGATTTCAAAAATTGTTATCAAGTTCCCTAGTGTCCTCTGTTGTGATATCAGAAAAACCCTTTTTCCCAAGCTTGAATTTTTGAGCTCTGTAGGTCTCTCGAGAACTGAAGTTGTTGCAGTCATATCTGCACAACCATATATCTTGAAAAGGAGTTTGGAAAATTTAATCATCCCAACTTTTAATCTCCTTGGGAGTTTGCTTGAGTCGCGTGAAGATGCGGTTAATATGGTGAGACGGTGTCCTTTGCTTTTGTCGCATGGCCCTGATGTACACTGTATTGAAATCTTGCGAGAAATGGGTGTGCCAGGCCGGAATATTGCAGTTTCGTTGACATTGCCATATAGAGGTCGCATGATTTCTACTGAGGACTTCAGAATGATGGTGGAGGAAGTCAAGGAAATGGGATTTGACCCTTCTACAATGAAGTTTCTTGTGGCAATTCGAATGCGGAGGTCAATGAAAAAGTCCACTTGGGAACAGAAGGTTCAGCTTTTTAAGGAATGGGGTTGGTCTGAAGATGAGGTTCTTGTGGCTTTCAAGAAAGTCCCCAAGTTTATCATGTCGTCTCTTGATAAAATTGCGGGTGTAATGGATTTTCTTGTTAACACAATGGGGCTGGAGGCTTCTGCTATTGCTAATATACCGGGAGTCTTTACTATGAGCTTGGAGAAGAGGATTATTCCTAGGTCTTTGGTTTATAAAGTCTTGTTGGAGAAAGAAGTGCTCAAGAAGAAGAAGAGAATTGGCTTGTATGCATTTCATGCTATGTTGTGCCTTCCAGAAAATCGGTTTCTGGAGTGGATAAAGATTTATGAGAAGGAAGCTCCTGGACTCTTGAATCTATATCAGGAAAATCTGGTTATTGCCAAGTGACATATACTTGATTTTGTTATCAGTAATACTGTTATTATTCTGCTCCTCATTCGACTTCTGCCTAACGGTAGTACCTCATCACTCATTCTGATTTCTCATATTGCAAAAATGGAAGGAACAGGAAAAAAACAAAATATTATTTAAAATCCCCAAAAACTAAAAATGTGTTTTTTCATAATGCCACTTTAAGAGTATTATTGTGCCTCTTGTATATTTATCTGGAAGCAAGTGCAAAAATAATAAAATTTGGGATATAGTCTAGCTGACTTTATGTTGTCTAGATACACATCATTCAATCTGGTCATTTTACTGTGTTAATATTTTCTTCACTGCGCTGGTACTTACACTATGCTCCACAATATAGGCTTTTTTACCACTTCCATCGCTAGCATTGATACATGAAAAGTGAAAAATCAATGCTATTCAGAATTTTCTGCAACTATACAATGTGTATCAAAGTCCCTTCACTAAATTGGAGCTCATAAGGTGAATGGCGAAATCTAATTCTATCAACGTTCTTTTATAGTTTATTCACTCCAAATATTTGTTGGGGAACTGCTAATTGACTCACTTTCTGCATTTCAGTTAATGCATGATGATTGCAGTTGTTTATTGTTTTACCTTGCAGGCTAGTGCATCTTAGATACAGTTTGTTCTTGGTATTCGAGAAGATAAAAATTGTCCCGACTTATAGCATGCAATTTTCTCTTTATCTCGGGCATTTGAGCAATCTAGCAGAGAAATGGTTCTTTGAGGGCGCCGTTGGCAAAAGCTGCAGGGCATGAAGCTTTAAGTGCATTGACAACAAGCACATACAGTAGGTGACAAGAGATTGGAGTTTCAATGAAGAGAAAGGGCGTGAGAAACCAGCAAGCTTATTTTATGACCAATTCAAAATCCCCATGACAACCCAGTGATTAGAAGAAAGAGGACAGGGATATAGATATTGCTGATGCGAAATCGAACCTTTCCTCTTAACTTTATTTCAATGTTTTTCTTCCGTCACTTTGAGCTGCATTTTCCCATATTCAAGCCTGAAGTTCCTGGTATTTAGCAATGAGGAAGCAAGTTTAACAGTAGTATTTGTTGGCCACACGGTTTAGACAGCCATTTTAGTGTCTTTGACTTCTGTTGCAGCTGCAGTGAATCGTATCAGAGCCCTATCGTTGTAATGGATCTTGCTGTGTCTTGCTTGTGTTGCATATAGTTTTCAATATCAGGACGCTTTTCTTTTAGAGAAAATTGTAATGCATCTTATAGGGAAATATAAGATAAATCTGATTTATCTATGTAGTCATGGTGCAATCCTAGCAAATATTGTGATTCTATAAGGGGTTTGAATCACCTCTTTTAGAAACTATTATACGCTGAAGACAATGTCATAATCTCGTGAACCACAGTTGCAAGGTAAGCATCATTCTCCTTAGCTTCTGCGACCAAATGGTGGATTTTTGCCACTCCCAATTTCATCAATGGTAGTCAGAGAGATTACTTGTTTTCAAAGCCCAGTTACTTTGATGGGAAGCTATTTGGACTGGGTGGTGGCGGTGGCAGTGGAGGTGGAGATGTCTTTGGAGGAGACACCAATGGTTGGGTCTGGATGGGTTTAATATGGGTGAACATAGGATGAGTTAATCAGGTGCTCCACCGTGCGGTTCTTGTAGAATCGGATTGCTCCGGGGGTCTCGGTGTCTATCTCCGTGTCCGTCGAGCTCATGGTGAGAAAAGTGAGTGTGTGCACTAATGTGGGGAGGGGCAAGGTGAGGCCTATATATTGGTTTCCAATCATCACTAGTACTCCCACCATCCCTTAATTATTGTTATTTTTGACCCGACACACGGATTAAAAAAAACAATTGATTTGATTATTAATATTGGTATAGTGTGTAATTTTTTTTATGGTCCATTTGTATATGGCCCATAATAAAAGTAGGGAAAAAAAATAAAGGTAAAATGGTAAAAGTAATGTCTTAAAAATGAAAGTTTCAAACAAGACAATTATTTTGGAATTGACAAAAAAAAAAATGAAGACAATAATTTAGAGATGGAGGGAGTACAATTTTTAGCCGCGAATCACTATTTAACACTTTAAATTTCAACTAAGAACCTCGTCAATATTTACTTTGCTCCTACAAATGCTTAATACATTACACTTAAATTTTAGAGTGCTATTCTCTTTTCGTATGGGGAGTAAAGTGTAGTGATAAAGAAGGAATATAACCTACAAAAGAAAAAATTGTATAGTTTTAAGGTGTTAAATTGTACTATATTTAAGATCACTCAAAAGAAAAATGAAAAAATTGGGGGCTGATACCTTTTGTGAAATTTTTAACCATTTAAGTCCACAATATTTATTTTCAATTGTTTTAAGTCCATTTTAAGTCATAAATTAGCTATTTGTTCCAAAATTGCCCCCCTTTGAGCGTGTTATCCCCTTTACTTCTCAAGAAACTCAATTCATCTCTTCAACACTACAACCACCTCCTTCACTTCCCAAAAAACTCAATTCATCCCTCCAACAGGTCATCTCTCTTTTCATGATCCAATTTGTCTACTAATTTTCTTCTTGCCTATTCTTCAGCCCGTAGTCAGGATAGGCAAGTGGTTGAGATGGCTTCCACTTGAAGATGCCTCATTTTTTGTACTGATGGCTCTGCTCTTGATGACCTACTGTAGATACCCAAATTTTGAACACCTACGATATACAAATTGTCATATAAATGATTATTTATTTATAAATGGACTAACACATATTTTCATGATCATTTAAGGAAACAACACATTCAACAGGATTAACGACATTCAACAAACACAACAAACTTCAGTTAACTCAACATGAGGGTCAAAAACTAAAGATATAAAGTTTAAGGGGTCAAAGTGCACAAAGAACAAACCAGAGGATACAAACAAAAATTGTTTGGTGCGCTGGGGCAACATATGGTGCGCCACGCACCAAAACATGAATGACCCAAAAAGTCAAGCCTGCATTGATAGTATCTGCCACGGCCAACGATGCGAACTTCTTCGACAAAGCTTGGCCGCCAAGCTCAGAAGGAAGCTTCCTTCCTTGCGTGAGTTAGAGAGTAACCCTCTCTCTCTCATATATATACCATCTCTCAACCTAAAGTTTCTGACCTCAAAAGACTTCCTTGGTTGAACTCTCTGGGAAGAAAAAGAAAAAGAAAGAAGAAGTTCTCTGCTCTCTCTCTCTCTCTCTCTCTCTCTCTCTCAGACACACACACAAACTCTCTGTTCTTTGAACAAACATACACAAACACAAAAAAAAATGTAAGTCTTCCTTTTTTCGTATCGATAGCAGTGGAAGCACAACAATCAAGCTACAGACTAGCTTGATCAAACCGAAACAACGGTCTAGAACGTGGCCCAAACGAATCTGTAAAATGACAGAAGGTGAGAACCTTTGGATCGTTATTTTCCTTCGTTTTGATATGTAAATACTTTGAATAATTTGTAAATGTGTATATAAATTAGTTTTGATGTATTTGATATGTAAATATACATGTTATATCCGTTAAATTTGAGTTTCGAAGCTTCGTTCTTCATTTTTCCATTTTCGCAGTATGTTTATATTTGACGTTCAACTGTTTGTTTAACTTCGATTCGAAGTTAAACTTGTATATTATTGTTAATAAAGCTTTAATACACGTTAATACATGATTTTACGCAAGAAAAACAAGTTTAAAATCTTGAAACCTCGAAAAATCATATTTTCAGCCACTGTCTTTGAAAACCAGTGAGGTCACCTATGGTGCGCCGCGCATTGGTGCGCTGAGGCCACCTATGGTGCGCCGTGCACCAAACAGGGCAAACCTCTTTGGTGCGCTGCGCACAATAAAGGTATTCTCATTTTGGGCCTTCTGCCGTATTGGGCTTCCGCTGTGCTTGGCCCATTTTCGTTTTATTTTATTTATTTTGTTTAAATTGATAAATATAAATATCTAATAATTTTGTATAAAAATTCGCTTTTTGTTTTTTTCATTAAATAAATATACATTACATTTGTTTATTTTATAAATAAAACGAGCATGTATACATTTTATAACGTAAATAGAGATATAAATCTCCGTGATCCATTTTCTTTAAAATCACATAATAACAAACTCATAATATTTAAATTTGAGCATACGATCATGAATGGACCGAAAGGGCGAATTTGGTGCCTAACACCTTCCCGATTCGTAACTTAGCCCCCGAACCCACAATCTCAGTTTTTCTATATAAACGATGGTGGCGACTCTGTTTTTTTATATAAATATGCAATTCACATTTATAACATTTTTTAGGAGTCCATAATGATACCGAAGTGTATTCAACGCACTTAAAGTTAAACACACGTCGTTTTGAACGTAACGACGGAGCGGTGTCGAAACGGAGTTCTCACACCTTCAGGTCAAGGTCTCATTAGAAAAGGCTTTCTTCTTTGCTTTCTCTCCTTTTTTATAGCGACAGTACTGCCATGGCAGCAGAGGTTCGAGCTCTCATGGATGGTCTTCAATATTGTGTTAATCTTTCTCTATTCTCAGTTAGTCTTTCAAGGCATTCCTTTTGGCTCTTCTTCTTCTTCTTCTGGTTGGTTGATTTTGTTGAATTTGTGCGTGATGCATCGCGATGCATCAATTTTGTTCATCGCCGATACACAAAATTTGTGCATCGCGATGCATAGCGTGTTGTTCCGTGTTTTTAAGGGCATAGATGATATTTTGCAACAAATGTGTCATTTTTAGATTGAAAACAAATATTATAGAATTAAGCGGTTGAATATTCTACAAATGGGACCGACCCGAATTTTGCCCAAGAAAAATAGGCTTTCATTCCAATAAAAGCCCACCCTAACAACGTTAATAAAATTGTTTGGTTTTAGACTTTTAAGTGAAGGCAAAATTCAGGTCGGTCCCTTTTAGATAATTTTCATTCGCTAAAGTCCACTATAATTGTTTTCAATCGTTAAATGACATTTTTTTGCAAAATGTCATCTATGCCCTTTAAAAACACAAAATAGTGGACATTGTGCAATACAAGACGATGCAGATAAAAATACGGAAGCCCACACTGTGCATCGCAAACAAAAATTAATGAATAAATTACCTTTTTCACTTGCGATGCACCAAGAGTTGTGCATCGACTAGAAAACAAACTAACCCCCCTTCACTTTAAAACACACAGCAAAAAAATCCCTCTTCAATTCAAAAACAAAAAATCTTAAAATCCTTTGGAAATTTTGTAAAAACTTTTGAAAACATTATCGTATGTTACTATCAAACAGAGAAAAATTATCTTCTCAACTACAAAAGAGCACCGAGAAGAAGGTAACAACCACAAGAACCAACAAAAACGAGGTATCAGGTTAGTATTGATGAATACATTTTAGGATTTTAAAAACAGAGCATAAATGTTCGTGAATATCGTTTCTAGGGTTACAAATTTGCATATAAAACTGAATATAAAACACCATTTGTAGGGATTTTTCATCACGATGCACATATTTTATGCATCGTATTGCAAACTTTTGTTGTTTTTTATGAATCGCAATGCATTATTTTGATGAATCGCGTCACTGAAAACATTAAAAACACCATTTTGTTTTAAGTTCAAAATTTGTGCGTCGCAATGAAAAATGTTGTACGTCCTGACACACATATTGTCCATCACGATGCACAAATTTTTTAAGTACTGTTATACTTCACGATGCATATTTCTTAACACAAAATTCACAAAAATTATATTGATGATGCACATGTTATACTTGACGATACACAATCAAAATCTAACAAATATACTTGTTATGCAGGTGTAAGAAATAGAACTGTATACATGTCAAGTATGCAGTCCCTAATTGACCAAATACAAAGTATTAGTTTCAGGAAAGACCATATAACGGTGTTGAAAAAGACACCCTTTTGGAACATAATAGAGAGCATCATTGGCGAAAACGTACTCCGCGATTACTCTAAGAAGGATGACGCAATAATAAAGTGTATTGCGAAGTGCTACATTAAAGGAATTGAGCACTTCCAAATGGTTGGAAAAATACTAAAGCTTAAGGTATAAGATGCCACGCTTATATTTGGAATCAAGGACGGTGCGGAGGAAATTAACATCTCCTTCTACAAATTGGAGCGCACCAATTTCCTTGAAAGATGCTTCCCTGAGAAGATGTTTAAACAAACAAAAGACGTTAGGCTCGCTCAAGCCAAAAATGATCCTTAAAAATCAAGGAGAGGACAAACAGTGTCCAACAAATCGATGTCAACTGCGTGGCATCATTGATGACACTGCTTGTACTCGCGACGTTGCTGGTGGCGTCTAAAACCTTCTATATACATTGGGTGTACACGTATCTTGTCTCCGACATTAACAAATATCAAAATACAATTGGTTAAAACATGTAGTTGATATGTTGTTAGAAGCATAGAAGCAACAACTGATTAAGGCATTAAAAGATGTGTGCTGCTGCTCGAGGTCAAATTTAAATTCATTTGATATTATTATATGTAATTTATGTGTATGATGCATGTAAATTTGGTCATATTAATAATGTTCAATTTATGTATGTATGCAATACTGGTTATGCGAGCAGAGCGACATTGTGCTCCCAACACGCCAAATATATATCACAAGATTTATCAAATGGGATTTGTCTGGGCTATCGAGAGAACTCGGTGAATCAATTTTCATGGCGGTCATGAACATCCAGGTGAGTGATTATATAAAAATGGCACATTAGTTTACTATTATAAATAACAACATTAAAACTTTAAAAATTATTGTTATTGAGCATCACGATGCACAACTTTTTATTTGACGATGCACAATATTGTATTGAAAAGTATAAAAAGTGTCATTGCGATGCACAAAATAATTTACTTTTTAGTTGACGATGCACAACTTTTTATTTGACGATGCACAACTTTTTATTTTGACGATGCACAATATTATAATGAAAAAGTATAAAAAGTACACTTCCTATACACGTTCTCTAAATTTTTATTTTTTTTTATGTTTTTGCAAAGGTTTAGGGGTGTTTTGAAAAGAATACAAGATGAAAAAGCCCTCATCTAGGGAGAAGAAAGAAATGAGATGTGTATCCTTCTAGAGGCTGCTGTGTTGGATGTCGTCCTTCAACAACACGAAGTCAATTCACCACCTCATCCAACTGAAGCTGTGGATGCAACTCCACAACCTGAACAGACTGCTTCAAAAGCTGCAAGAAAAGTTGACCAAGACACTACAATGAACGTTGTCAGAGCTGTTGTGGATGAGAAATTATCCACAATTGAAGCCAATGACAACGAAATTGAGATCTTTAAGTCAGAAATGACTGAAAATGATGCAAAAATTGAAAACATAGTCAAAGTAATAAAAGGCCTGAGTTCTGACTTAGAAAAGATACAAGAGCAACAAAATGTCAGAATAAATGAACAGAATGCTCAAATTGAAGAACTCAAAACGCTGCTATTACAAATTACAGAGAAAATACAATAATGAAAAATGAGAGGCAATATGGCCTCATATCAAGTGCAGCTGAGCAAAGGAATGAGGATGAGGTGGATGAATTGAAGGGTGCAGCGAATGAAGCGGTGCAGGAACATAAAAAAGGGGCCAAGGTGACTCCTTCCATGGTCAAAAGAGTACAAACCTGAGATGACCGGAAGAGGAATAATGCTGATGACTCCTGTACCGACAATGCAGCAAAGCCTGTAAAAAAGAAGAACAACCTCCCCAACCCTATTAAACTGGATCCCACCACCAAATTGATACTGACCAAACTTTACATAAACGATGGTGGAGACTAGTACGTCAAATTTTAATATTGTCGAATTTCAATAACATAACATTATTATCTCTATTGTGTGAATTCATTTTTAATATGATCATCAATCTTTTGCAGGGGCAACTGTTTATATGGGTGAGGATGTTTCACAAATAATTTTTTATTCTAATATCCAACTCTTGTTGACATACAAAATACTGGAGAGCAACGTATGCTTTCTAATCCAATTTCCACACATTGATATTATTTTTACATGAAAAAAAGGATATTTTCACATTACACTTATGATGCACTTAAAAAGTATCCATCTTGATGCACAAGTTTACACTAAAAAAGTACTAATTATGTGCATCGCGATGCACAACCAACCTTATGCATCATATTGTATTTGTATGTATTATTTATTAAATGCAATGAATGAACCAGTTTCATATGCAATGTTATTTTGTTTTTCTCAGCTATATAACTTGCTTTTATTTCTTATTTACAGCATATAAATGTTTGGACATTAATTCTGGAAAAGGTTCAAAAAGATCAAAAGAAATACCTTCCCAGAAAGGTTTTTAGTTCTAATTCTTGAATAATATTATTATAATCCTAATTCTTTATATAATTTTTTTAATTGATTGTTGTAAACTATATCTGTATACGTTACGTTATTTAGTTGTACGTGGCACGACAATCCAAAGTTGACATGTTCAAAGATCTAGTTAGAATGCACGTCGACGACAAGTTGGAGGGGGCCATGTACCATGATTTATTAATTTTCCCAATAAACACACTAGGGTAGGGTGACGTTATAACTGGTAATTGCTTGCATTGTACCCTGCTGGTGTTTTTATGAGAATGATAATAAATGGGTCCTCTACAATTCTTCTATCAACAACAACAACAACAAAAAGACTAGCATTTGGAAAGGGCTAAAATACTAATAAGTAATGCACCTCTGTCTCTATTAAAAATACAACAAATAATCAACTGATACTTATTTTTGAATAGTTTCTACTACAGACATTATATGTTGAAGAAAAGATGAAGGCATTGATCTCTGCATCACTATTAAAGCGATACCAACGATTAAGCTAACTACAAGATGTCTGCCCAATAAGCATATGTGAAATATCACCCCAATAAGCAGTTGGAAGTGATGACTGCGGGGTAATCGTGTGCGTGTTTATGAAAAGATTGCTTCAAGTAAAGCAATTGCCGACGAAATTTGACGCTAGTGTGTGTGCAAAGTACATGGTCAAAATGGCTAATGCAATGATTTTGTACAGAAAAAAGATTAAGAAACAATACGTTTTTATTAATAACATTACATTTTTCGTGTTATTCCTATCTTTTTATGAATCTGTGCTAATAAACATTGTGTAAAATATATCTTTTTTGAAATTACAGTTGACGCTGCACAAAAATTATATTTCACGATTCACAAAAAAATATATTGAAAATAATACAGTTATAGTTAACGATGAACAACATTATACTTGACGATGCACAAAAATTATAATGAAATAGTACTGTTATACATTGACGATGCACATTTCTTAACACAAAAACTGAATTAGTACTGTTATACTTGACGATGCACAAAATTATAAATGACGATGCACAATTCTTACACAAAATTCACAAAAATATATTACGATGCACATTTTATACTTGACGTGGCAAATGATGCACATTTTTTAACACAAAAATCACAAAATACATTGACGATACACATTTCACATACATGACGATGCACAAAATACATTTAAAAGCGTAATATGTTGATATGGGGGCAATTTTGAAATAAATAGTCAATTTATCACTTAAAAGGAACTTAAGCGAATGAAAATATAGTTGACTTAACTGATTAACAAAAGGTACCGACCGCAATTTTTTCTTTTTAGTATTATAAAAGTTTAACTCTGATACTTTTTGAAATTTTTTGAATATAAATTTTCTTAAGAAAACTTTTGGTGTCTAGTTGACCTGATTATACTAGGAAATCTGAGATAACTAAATTTTTATTTTCAATACAATACAATACAATATTGCTTTAATTACTTTTACAAGAGCTACTAAGAGTCCATTTAATGCAGCATTTTCAAAACGCACCATTTTCTAAATGTAGATTTTTTTAAAACGCATTTTTTTTCTTAGAAATGCGTTTGTGATATCACTTCAAAACAATTTTTTTTTCTAGCAGTGTTTTAAAAACCTGCATTTTGGAAAAAAGTTAAAAATTCCAGCGTTTTAAAACGCAGCTTTTTTGTTACAACATTGAAACACAATTTTTACAAATAAGCCCCATTTTATTCATGTATTTTGAATGCAGGACTAAACAGACTCTAAGGACTAAGACTTCTTTGTTTTTATTTTATTTTTTATATTTATGATAAGACGATGATATGGATCAGCTTACGCGCATATCGATCGTCAACCTTCTTGGGCGGTCCATCCACATTGTGCATTTAATGAATAAAGGGTGAATTACAGGCCGGTCCCTTTTCAAATATTTGTAATCGCTTCAGTCCACTCATCTTTTTTAAAAATCGGAAAAAGACATTTTTGGGGCGAAAAGATTATGCCATTAATGAAAGAAAAACACGCGCGCTTCAGTAACCCAAGGCATCGTGATGCACTACTTTGGCAATGCGCCGCGATGCAACAATTGGTGCATCGCGATCATCGCAGCGCGCTTTAGGGAACCAAAGCATCGCGATGCACCACTTTTGCAATCGCGATGCAACAATTGTTGCATCGCGATTCACCACTTTTGCAAATTGTGATGCGCACTTTTGCAATCGCAATGCACCACTTTTGCAATCGCGATGCACCACTTTTGTAATCGCGATGCAACAATTGGTGCATCGCGATGCACCACTTTTGCAATCGCGATGCACCACTTTTGCAAATCGCAATGCGCCACTTTTGCAATCGCGATGCACCACTTTTGCAATCGCGATGCAACAATTGGTGCATCCCACTTTTGAAATCGCGATGCACCACTTTTGGAATCACGATGCACCACTTTTGCAATCGCGATGCAACAATTGGTGCATCGCGATCATCGCAGCGTGCTTTAGGGAACTTGATTTTTGTTTACCTTTCGGAGGCGTTGCCCCCGAACCCCCACGAGGGACGCTGTCCCCTCGACCCCTGCGACTGACGGCGGGTCGAACCCCGTGCGTTACCCAAAGATCGCGATTGGCGAATTAAATCACCCAAGAACATCTTCCTCTGTTTTCGGACAGCACACTGTCAAGCTTGATTTGAAGCTCAAAAATAGTATTTTTTGGTAGAAAAATTGTGCACAAATATAGTACTAAATTAGGATAATAATATGAGATTGATTTTAAACAAATTCGAAGCTTAAAACAGAGATTTAAGTGGCCAAAACAGCTCAAGAACAAAGAAAAATGGGATGAACTCAAAAATTTTAAATTTGATCAAATTCGTGTTTTATGCATGAAAATTGATACCCAAACATGAGGAAAGACTATATTAACAATATGAAATCATTTATACATCAATTTGAATCTCAAATCTGAAGCAACGATGTTGTTGAGGGTATTTTAGGAAGAAAATTTTCAAAATGCCTTTTAGCGGTTAAAAAAAAAAAAGTGTACTGGAGAGAAAAAAAGTTTGAAAAAGTGGACCGACCAGCAATTTCTCCATAAATAAATTCATGCCCTAAGAATACTCGAACTAAAGATGTCAAGTATTCCTTGAAACAATAGGATTAACAAAGTAGGAGTAATAGGATTTGGATCAACAGAGATCCAATCCAATCCAATTTAATTATAAATTCAGGGAGATGGGGAATGAAGTTCGCTTACAACTATGGGAAAAAACTTGGTAATCTTGGTAATTTTAAAGGTAGGATGTTAACTTGTGAGAATGAGGTTATCTTGGTAATTTAAATATTCTTTACAAAAAAATATATATATCCCTTACAACTATGGGAAAACACTTGGTTATCTACCTATTACCCGAATCGACCCAACTTCTAGCCCAACCAACTTGACCCGTTTGTAATCGGGTTAAATCGGGCCTTGACCCGCTTTAACCAGCGACCCGTCTTAACCCAACCTGGTCCAACCCGATTGATAGACCTATCTCTTCCCCATGAAAAATAGATTCGCTTTTATAAAATATAGTGGGGCTCAGAAAAATTTTAGGAGATTTTTTTATAATAGATAGAGGTTTGAGTTTTTAAAATAGAAATGGTGTAACATGTAGAGATCAAAGAAAAATTCAAGAAAAAAGCTCCACAATTGTATTGTAGATAGTAGTAGGTCCAAAGCACTTGCAATCTCTACATACGATCCAAATTACCAATGAGCCCAATACTAGTAATCCACGTCAGCCTTGAAATATGGGAACTGGGCTAATATGAGCTATATTTTGGACTACATTTTGGGCCACTACTGATAGCCAAAATAACGATCCAAAACGGGCCCTTAGTTAACTCAGGCGCCTCATTGGCAACAATGATGTCTTCTCCGGAATCTCTACTGTGTAGTTCTAGGGTTCCGTCTTCCAACAAGAGGGTTCAGAAGGATTTCATCTACTACACACACAAGTAAGTAAAGTAGGATTTTTCCAGTCTTTTCCAATGTTGAATTTCATCTGTCGTAGAAGCTTATTACCTCATCTGAGTTCTTCTCTTAGAACCTCGCCTCTATGTAGACTGTTTTCCCTGTCTTTGTTTTCATCATCAACAACAACTCCAAGTTCTCTCTCTAATTCTTCAGTTGAACACTCATTTACAGTCAATTACCTCATAAATTCATGTGGGTTTCCTCCAGAATTAGCTCTTTCAGTCTCCAAGTACGTGAATATCAAAACCCCCAAGAAACCAGACGCTGTGCTTGCAGTTTTCAAGACATATGGTTTCACCGATACCCAGATCGTAGATGTGGTTAAGGCTGTCCCCAGCATCCTCGTATGTGATCCTGAAAAAACCCTTTTGCCCAAACTTGAATTTTTCAGCTCAATCGGCCTTCCTGGCCCTGACCTTGCTAGATTTACAACTAAAACACCAATGACACCGAGAATCCTGCATTCTAGTTTGGCAAAGAGAATCATCCCTTGTTATAACTTCTATCGAAATTTACTTCAATCAGATGAAAGAACTATTACTATGCTTAAACTGAATCCTTTGCTGTTGACTCATGAGCTTCAAGTTAACGTGGTACCGAATACTAAAATTTTGCGAACAGTAGGTGTGCCTGAATCAAATATTACCTCTTATTTTACTTACCATCCGGAATCTCTAAGATTATCCACCAATAAGTTCCAGAGGACTGTGGACGAAGTCGAGGAAATGGGATTTAATCCTTCGATGATGATTTTTATGCGGGCATTCCATGCGCTTAAGTCATTGAGCAAATCGAATTGGGAAAAGAAGATTGAGCTTTATAAAAAAATGGGGCTGGTCTCAAGATGATTGTCTCATCGCTTTTGGGAAATATCCATTGTGTATGACGATATCTGAGGATAAAATTACTAGGGTAATGGATTTTCTCATTAACAAAATGGGTCTTCAGTCTTCTCTTCTTGTGAATCGCCCGATGCTCATTTCGCTGAGCTTAGAGAAGAGGATTGTTCCTAGGTGTTTGTATTATCAAGTCTTGTTGGATAGAGGTTTGATCAAGAGGGAAAAGGACTTTAGGTATGGCAAATGGTTGGAGGCAACAGAGAAGAATTTTATCGCCAGAATCACAAAGAACCATAAAGAGGAGGCTCCTCAACTTCTGAAGCTATATCAAGAAAAGTTGGATCTTGCATTGCAGAGAACTGAATGGTGAAAAAGAATTTGTGAGGTCAACCCCAAGTAATTGGACCAAGGCTGAATTGAGATATTCCAGGCGAAGGATCCAGAAGCTGAATCCTGCACAATTTACACCGACCAGCCATTACTCTTTCTCTAATTGGAAAAGTTTGATATTTCATCATCATTATTTCAATAGGGACAGTATCTAATTGTCATGCTGTCAGCCGAGTTATTTGGGCTCTTATTACCTTCAAACCTTGAAGCTAAGTGATCATGTTTGTCTAGATATATCTTTGTAACTTGTTCAATTTTTAACTGTCTTTATGGAGTTATTAGTTATGCTGATTTCTTGTTTGTTATAAACTGAACCTTGCACTGAGCTCTCCAATATAGGTGTTTCTGAAAGTTACATTGGCATCATGACTTTATGAATTTAACAATATTGAGTAATTCGTGCAATGTATAATGTGGCTGATTCAATTCTATTTTCATCCGCCAACTATATACCCCCTCTTTCCCAAATTGATAGTTCCATTTGAACCTCATTTAAATTTCAGTTATATCCTTTTCAAGAAATGGACTATTTTTCTGGGACAAACCAAAGAGGAAAGTGGAACTGTCTTTTTAGGACAGAGGGAGTTTTCCTATGTATTATCTCCATCCAAGTTTTGCTTTGGATCTACAGTGAGTTTTTGTGTTTAGTACTCAATTCAATGCAGGATGATTTATATGCTATTTTGAACTTCTTGTGCAAGCAAAAACTTTATTGCTTGTATTGATGATGTCATTCCCATTCCCTCAAGTAGAAAGGAAGCATATATGGTTTTAGAAAAAAGAAAAGATGCCTAGAACAAAAAACCTAAGAAAAGATGCCTAGAACAAAAAACCTAAGTTACCATGTTATATCTAGTTACAAACTTTTGATGAACATTCCGTAACTGCTCTTTGCTTTTGAAATTAACATCGTGGATCAGACCAAAAGTTCCATAATCAATTTTCTTTCGGCATCTTTTGATCAGTTAACTAAAGATCAGGCATGGTGAATAGTGCCTCAAAAACTTATTCCAAGGAAGCTATATGTCCCAGTTAGCAACACTTATAACATGTTTTGATTTTCTATTACAGCTCACTGGAATGTTTCTTGGTGGCAGTATCCTATAGCCAAAAGCAAACTTGCTTGAGATTGATTTTTGAGGTCAGCATGGAGGGAGGTGTAGATATCAAAAGGTGGAGTCTCAAGATGGTGAAGCTTGCTTGATTCGTGGCTTTGGAAACATGAAAGGTTTCTTGTAGGATAATGCCGAGGAATACCATAGTTCTTAGCAGTTGCACTTGTCGAAGAATCTGCAATTTTTGAGGAATTTAAGGAAATTGCATTCAGCCAAGGATGAAGTCGTGTGAAGTTCTAATCATACCAATTATATGAACAATTTCAAATTTTGAATTAGGCATGTCATCTGATTGAATCCCATTCCTAGAGAAATTTAAAAGATGGGGCTGATTTGCATTTTTTAAATTACTGTTCATGAGAGGACTTGCAATTGTAACTCTAGCAAGTTCAGATCTTAAAGGCTATAGAGAGCAAATACAAATGCATTTGCTTGGATATATTCTTTGTTGAATTCCCATTTCCTTAAATTCCTCTCGAATTTGCAAATTCTTTGACAAGTGAATCATAGAGAATTACAAGCTGCAGGAAGTCATTTCCACTGGGCAAGTAAGCTGAACAAAGAAGTACTGCCATGCCGAGCCATTCCAAAGGAAAGAAAGGTGCTACTACCTTCACTCAAAGATGAAAAAGAAAGACAGAGCCCCCAATTCTCTACGCAATAATGTTTCGCACCATCAGGGTACTGATCGTATTCTACCATTCAAGTCTCAGGCACTTTGTTTACGGATCAGTTCTTTCATCCCTCTTGTTGATCTTTAAACTGCCATGCTTCTTCTATTCTTTCATGTATTTGTAGGAAATTTGAGCTGTTCCAGCTTCACTGTGTTTCTTTTGTGGCCATCCTGGTTGCAGGCGTGACACAACCCAACCAAACCTCCAAAGAGACCCCCAGATTACACAATAGAGCTACGAGTGGTTACGATTACAATCATGCAGCTTTACCATTTTCACAACATTACTATAAGGGAAGAATATCTCTTCCATATTATTGTATATTTGCTATCATATATGTGTAATTATATTTGGTATATTCTTCCCTATTAGTTAGGTCTCCTAATTTTCTTGTATTGTAATTCTTCTCCTAATCCTTATTGTATTATGTTAACTTGTAAACCCTATAAATATGTGTTCCAATCAATGAAAAATGTTATGTCATTATTCACAAGAATTATTATTCTCTACATGGTATCAGAGCTTTGATTCCATAAAACCTAAAACCACCAAACTTTCGCAACCCTCCAAACACCACTGCCCACCACCCTTCCCCTCAAACAGCAGTCATGGATTCTAACACAATCACCATCCAAGATCCCACAGACTCCACCAAAACTTATCAACCCATCAACATCTCAAACCACAATATCACCAAGCTCACCCCCACTACCTACCTCGCCTGGAAACTTCAGGCTGAGTCCACACTCATAGGATATGATCTCTACAAATTTGTAGACGGCACCTTCGTCTGCCCGCCAGCCACCATCATAGTCAATGCCGCAGAAGCACCCAACCCAGCCTACCTACCATGGATTCGGCAAGACAAACTTCTGTTTGGCGCCCTTGTTGGCTTCTTCTCCACAAGCCTAGTTCCGCTCATTCAACAAGCAACTACAACTCGGGAGGCTTAGGTCATACTGGCAAACACATATACTCACCCTACCCGCGGGCATATCAAACAAATCAAGGATCAGCTCAAGCAAGCTTCAAAAGGCACCCAGTCGATCTCTAAGTACATGCAGTTCATTAAAAGCAAATTCGATGAGCTCACAGCCCTCGGTAAACCCCTCGACCATGAGGACCTTATCGAAACAGTGCTCGGTGGTCTGGATGATGACTATCGACATGTTGCTGATGCAGTTGAAAAACGGGACACCCATATCCCATTTGATGAACTTCATGAGAAACTCATCAATCGCGAGCTAGTGCTGAAGCAATCCCACCTCGCCTCCACTCCTCACCCCGCCACGGCTAATACCGTGACGACTAGATAACATGGATCTCCTCAGCCTCAGTATCCGCACCACCACCAACCTGCGCAGCCTCCTCGGCATCCACAGTCGGGCAACACTGGTCCTCGCCAGCAGCGACCTTACCTCGGCAAATGTCAAGGTTGCCGACAACAAGGTCATACGGTCGCTCAGTGCCCCAACTTTCAGCTTGTTCCGGCCTCGCCATCCAGCTCGCCTCACTCTTCGCCTGCGGGCAAAAAATGGCAACCGCGAGCACACATAGCCACGACCTCGAATAACACCACCCCGAGCTGGCTCCTTGATAGTGGTGCTTCCCACCATGTCACCTCTGACCTCGGCAATCTCTCTCTCCATACCCCGTACTCGGGCCCTGACGACATGGTTATCGGTGATGGCACTGGGTTACACATTGCTAATACTTGTTCTACCTCTCTCCACACACCCTCACACCTTTCAATTGCATAATGTCCTGTTTGTACCTAACATGAATCGACATCAACAATACCTTCTTACAGGGAACGCTTACCGAGGAAGTCTTTATGACTCAACCTCAGGGCTTTTTCGACACTGATCACCCGCAACATGTGTGCCGACTACGAAAGGCAATCTATGGCCTCAAGCAAGCTCCCCGAGCATGGTACAATGAACTTCGTCAGTTTTTCCTCGATGCCCGCTTCACGAACTCAGTAGCTGATACTTCCTTATTCATTTTCAATGAGGGTGACATCACTCTTCTGTTGCTCGTCTATGTTGATGACATCATCATCATAGGCGGCAATACCAAGGCTGTCCAGGCCTTCATCAATGTCCTCGCCGCTCGGTTCTCGCTCAAAGACCTCGGCGACCTTCACTACTTCCTTGGTGTAGAGGTAATTCCTCGGTCTACTGGGCTTCTCCTCTCCCAACGAGGTTACATAGCCGACCTCCTTGCTCGCACTGGTATGTCTGAAGCTCGCCCAGTGGCAACACCCTTAGCGACCTCACCCGTGCTCACCCTTCAGTCGAGCACAGCCCTAACTGACCCAATTGAGTTCCGTACAGTAATCAAGAGTCTTCAATATCTATCTCTTACCCGCTCAGACATATTACAATCATGCAGCTTTACCATTTTCACAACATTCATCGATATATCCAATCATCATGGATCTTTTTTAATAGATATACATAAGCATGTAATTTCCATGTCAAGAAGAATATTAAGCAAATCTTGTTATACGTCTCTTTCTTAAACCTTCTAAGTCTCTTGCAGGTGTTGCTGTTTCGAAATTTGCATTTCTATGTACCGTGAGATTTAATTTCTACTTACATTAGAAAGCTCTTATTCTAGCGAGCAATGTTGACTTTCTCTGAGTGTATCTGTTTGCAGTAAACCCTGTTAGGATTTTGTGTTTATTCTGCTATATTTTTGTTTCACTTGAACTGGCTACACATCATGGCAAGTCAATGGGGACAATAATTGACATCATACTTACGAGACATAGGATAAAACCAAATATATTTAGAATAATCATTATGAAAATTACAAAATATAGATGTCTATCGGAAGACATGACTCGATACTTACAAAATATAGATGTCCATCGGAAGACATGCCTCCATATGGACCCCATACATCACTAAAAATTTGATTCACTAACGACGTGCTGCAATGATGTGTAAGAGGTAAAGAGACACGGGCAGATTTCCCTCTGACTGACACGCGGAGCAATTTAAAGAGACTTGAACGTTGAAGACGAGCAAGGCAATTTATTACTATAATTTAGGATTTGACAAAGAACACGAAGGTGTGGATGACCCAACTGATGATGTCAACACTCAGTCGAGACTTTATTTGTGGAGAAGGATACAGAATCACAAGTTGTCGAAAATGAAAGAGGGTAAAGGCCGTTGTTTACTCGGTCCGGAGAGAAGGGTAGCCTGAGTGTTACAATCCTTGACAAGGAAAAAAGAAGGGTGAAATTCAAAGAACATGTTATTATCTTGACAAAATGTTAAAACAGATAGTAGTGGTTTGGAAATTGAAGGAACATGTAAGACATTAGATAAAGAAAATAAATGAGTAGTAGAGAGAGAAGTAAAACAAATACTATGAATAGCTAGACCCTTACCATTACCGATTGTTACTTGGTTTAGACCAAAATAATTGCAGATTGGGAGGGACCGGCCACATCGGGTGTGATATGGTGAGAGTTCCTATATCAAGGAACCAATCCATTCGAGTTGGACCTGCATATATACGATAGATATGGGTCGGGGGATTAATGGTGTGAGAATAATGTTGGTAGCAAATGTCAGCATTATGACCTGACAATGACAAATTTGATATTGTGGATTAGAAGGGGAGCCATGAGAAAAGTGAGGGGGATATTGGCTAAAGGATCGATTTTTGTAAGTGTTATTTCTACCACGCGCTGCCACACCTTAGCCACGACCCCGACTATTTGAATGGAATGAGCGACTGCGAGAAAAAGAAGAATTTGAGGTTTGGGTAATATGAGTCGTATGTGACGTTTGTTCTACAGGGAATGGATCAGAGGAAGAAAGAGCTGGTACGGGTGGAGAGGAGTCGTCCTTTTGTTTTAGACCATAGAGACTATTGGCCATACCATGAGTGTTTGATGGGGAGGATAGTGCATACTCTAAGGTGGCCCAGACAGAGTTAGAGGTGTTGAGGCCTACAACAAGAGGTAAAACATCTTCGGTGAGAGACAAGACTAAGAGAATTAGAATAACCTGTCTAAAAAGTTAGAAATCAGGACTGGGTTGAGGCTTAGTTTTTCCAACAACACAAATTTCGGTTGGTAGTAGTAGACTAGAACCATCAATACTCCTAAGAAGAGTGATCACGCCAAAATAAATATTGGTAACTATGTCGAATTCATGTGTGTAGTTAGTCTACAGGTAGGATGCCCCAGCTCTCAAAAGGCTTAACTTGCTGGAACTTGACTATCACGTAACGACTAGGCCTTCAACTGTTAACAAAGAAAATACCGCTAAGCGTCAGGGGTTTTACCTGACATATACCCTCAGGTGTAAGAGTCAGTACCGCAATAAATATGAAGAAGATTGTTGTTTAAGGCCAATAGTTGACTAATCAGTACTCAAAGGAAGAGTAAATGAAGTGTATTGAAGGCAAGTGAGTAAATGCAAATAAACAGCACTTTGGTATATTTTGGGAGTAAATGTGGCTTAGTCATAAATGAAGATGATATCTTGTATTTATAGCTGAAGGTAACGTGTAAATGGTATGAATTTGGCCACTTGAATGTCTGGAAATTAAGTGACTGCTCATTAATGAGGCAAATCTTCTTCCAGTATAAAGCAGATAATAAAACCTTCCGTCTTGGGAGGTGGAGGAGCTCATTAATGCTGCCGTAGATTCGCTGAGAAGAAATGTCTTCCTCCAATAAGAATATCTTGCCTTTTTTTCAGGTTAAATGCTAATAGACGGTGGACATTAAATGTTTGATGTTGACTCCTGTCAAGGAAGGTAGATGTTCGATACCATTCAGCTGGTTAAATTGCTAAAGAAAACATACAAACTTCTCAAAATGGCAAAAAGACAACCATCGTACCTCGTTCAAAAAAGTAACAAAGATGTTGAAAGACGGTTGTCGTTTTTAAGGTTTCTGCCTGCTTGTGCGAAATAAGTTTTTAAAGCTTTTGTGCGATAATTGAAGCATTGAAGTAGAATTAGAGTAGAGAGGAAGAGAGGGACAGAGTTTGACCATTGACCTAGGGGTATTTTTTTGTCTTGTACACATGCTTTTTTGTGTTAAATCAACTAACAGAGGGGTTTATTTATGACCGGAAGAAGGGGTCCACTTGCTCAGGTTAATAGATTAGGGTACAGACTAGTAAAATCGAGTTATAGTTAAAACCTACACGTGCGACTCATTTTGTTGGATTTAAAGTTCTTCTTCTTCTTCTTCCCAACAAGAGAGCGCAGAAGGTGTTCAGCTTAATACCCAACACATAGGTGAGTAGTCTTTCCAAGTCCTCTCCATGTTTAATTTCATCTGTCGTAGAAGCTTATTACCCCATTTTAGGGCTCATATTACAACTTGTTCTTCCCCAATTCATAAACTCCCTTCTCTCTCATTTTCATCTTCATCATCATTAGCTTCTCCGAATTCTCCCTCTAATTCTTCAGATGAACATTCATTTACGGTCAAATACCTCATTAATTCATGTCGGTTTCCTCCAGAAAAAGCTCTTCCAGCTTCCAAGTATTTGCACTTGAAAACCCAAGAAAACCCAGACTCTGTGCTGGCATTTTTCAAGAACCATGGTTTCACCAATACCCAGATTTCAGATGTGGTGCGAATATCTCCTTTAATCCTCTCATTTGATCCTGAAAACACCCTTTTGCCCAAGTTAAAATTTTTGAGCTCTATAGGCCTTACAAACTCTGAGATTGCTAGTGCTATAACTGCAGCACCGAATATCTTGAAATTTAGCTTGAAAAATAGAATCATACCATCTTATAATTTAGTTCACGATTTACTTCAATCAAATGAGAGAACTATCAGTATGATTATACAGAATCCTAAGTTCTTGTCCTATTACCTTCAAGGTCATGTGGTCAAGAATGTTGAAATTTTGCGAGATGTAGGTGTGCCTGAATCAAATATTCTCTACTTCATTATGTGCCATGGAATAGCTCTCAGGGTGCCTACAGATAGGTGTATAAAAATTGTGGAGGAAGCCAAGAAATTGGGATTTAACCCGTTAAGTAAGTTCTTTATGCTGGCATTTTATGTGCTTCAGTCAATGAGTGTATCAACTTGGAAAAAGAAAGAGGAGCTTTATAAAAATGGGGTTGGTCCCAAGATGATATTTTTGTGGCCTTTGGGAAAAATCCGAGGTTTATGACGGTCTCTGAGGAGAAAATTACAAGGGTAATGGATTTTCTCATCAACAAAATGGGTGTGAAGTCCTCTGTTCTTGTGCAACGCCCGGTTCTCATTTCACTGAGCTTGGAGAAGAGGACTGTTCCTCGATGTTTGTTTTATCAAGACTTGTTGGATAGAGGTTTAGTCGAGAAGAAAAGTGACTTTAACATTAGCAAATGGTTGGACTGTACAGAAAAGGATTTTATCAGCAGGATTAGAAAGAACTATAAAGCGGAGGCTCCTGAACTTTTGAAGTTGTATCAAGCAAAGTTGAATCTGGAAAATTGACTTATCAATCTGCACCGACCATGCCATTATTCTTCTTCTTTTTTAGAATTTTTTTGAGAGTAATGGAATTTCTCGTTGGAACATGAGGTTGAAGCTGTCTGTGTTTGTAAATAGCCTTATCTCCTTGAGCTTGAAGATGTGAAATGTTCTTAGATAGTTGGTTTCTGAGTTCTTGTCGAAAGAAAGTTCAATCGGTAAGGAAAAGGAATGTAGCTTCACCATACGGTTGGTAGCTATGAGGGAATATTATCAAAAGGACTCAACAGAGATATAGAGAGGAGGATCCTCGGCTTTGGAAGCTATAGCAGATGAAATTGGATCCTGCAAAGTGGCTTGTTAATGGGTACCGACTTGCCGTTTCTCATTCTTTTAATGAAGTTTTCTATCTCATCATCTCTATTTCAGGTAGGGAAACCGTTTCAAATTTTTCATGATGTGGATTGAATTATTTAGATTTCTACTATCGAAACCTGAAGCCAGGTGAAATTATGTTTTCTATTTGCCGATTATTAAGTGATCGTCTTTGTCAAGATATATATTTGCAACTGTTACAATCTTTAACCACTTTTTCTTAACATTTCTTGTTACTTGCATACTGGATTTCCCTACGCTCACCAGTATAGTCTGCTCTGGCAGTTGTATGCCTCATGAATTCATGAAAGTTGACAATATTGCTATATATGAGGTGGTTTCGTCAACTCCATTCTTATCCACCTACTATATATCTCCTACGTATCTCCATCCAAGTCTTTCTAGTATCTTCTAGTGAGTTTTCTTATTCAGTTTCAGTGCAGGATGATTTTATTTTAATCAAATTTCTTTTGCAAGCAAAAACTTCTTTGTTGCATGTGTTGATTGCGGGAAATTGAGATTGAAAGTAGAAAGAAAACATTTTTAAAAAGAAAAAATGATGTTGAATTTCCATGTTAAGCTTACCAGTATGTGAGTAGCTTTTCCAGTCTTTACCATGTTCTGTCATTCTCAAAGGGTTCAATCCCACTTGAGGGGTTCTACTAGAACTTTTCACCACTTAGTGAATCATTCCTTGCTCAGTGTTATCATCAACACCAAATTCCCCGTCATATTTTTTACATGACACTCAGTTACAGCCTCTTAACTCAAAACTCAGCTCCTTCAGCTTTCAAGTATATGGATATGGAAACCCAAGAGCAGACTCTTGCTTACTCTGTATCATAGCTTCACTGAAGCCCTTCAAATTTTGTTAAATAATGTCATTGAATCCTTTTATGTCATCTTGAAAAGAAATCCCTTTGTGCCAAAACTTGAAATTTTCACCTCTATAACCCTTTAATCTCTGAAGAGTGCAACCAGTCTCTTGAATAGCAGTTTGGAAAAGCAATCATCCCAATTTTAATTTCTTTAGACATGGGATTCAGTCAGATTACATAACAATTCGGTAGCTAGATGATTCCCTTTGCATTTGTGTTATGACCTTGATACATAGTTTCTGCCTAATATCCAAATTTTGCTAGAAATAAACATGCCCAATGTGAATTATTTTCCACCTGCTTTCTTTATGAGCCATCCTAGAACATTCATGGCTGATGCTCCTAATCTTAGAAATATTGTGAATGAAATCAAGGAAATGTTTTTGAAACCTTTGAGAATGAAGTTTGTTTGGGCAATATATGCACTCAGGGCGTTGGTAAATCATCTTGGGAAAGAAAGTGGAAGCTTGGGGTTGGTCGGAAGATGATAATTTGAATGTGACGGCAGAGGTCTGACCAATCACAATTTTGACAGAGGTCTAACCAACGGCGACGGCGGAGAAGACAGTTAAACTATTTTTATACATACATTTTTAAATTAATATTGTAGCAAGCAAAATTAGGATTCATTTGAGATAGTTGGTTCATTCTGTCAATTGTTCTCAAACTTGGATCTGTTCTAATTTGGTAATCTTTTTCCTTTTTGTTAATTTAAAATGAGAAAGGGTAATCTATTTTTCAACGTCAACGGTTATGATTATTATTTTATTAAGTGTAAATTTAATACACTACCCTTTCTCATTTTAAATGAAAAATATTACTCCGTAACGATTGACAGAATGAACCCAACTATCTCAAATCCATATATATATATATATATATATATATATATATATATATATATATATAAAGTTGGTGAGGAGGCCTATGAGTTTGCCACCTATACCATTTTGTTAAATCTTCATTTTGGTGAACTTGACTCTTTAAATTCTTATTTATTAGGAGAGGAAGTCATTAGGTAATAATATTACCTAATAATATTACTTATTATAAAGAGTATATATAATAGTGAATAGTAATAGGTGAAGAACTTTAGGTATTGACAAGAAATCAAAAGCAAATGAAAAGTAAAACAATATTTGTAATGAAATTTGAACCCACAACCTTTTATATATGCATACTCACCTTAACCAATGAACCAATTATATTTTATGTATGTTTTAGAATACTACATATATTATGGTTAAGTGGGGTCACGAACCCATGTACTATACTATTCACTTATTTTGATTATTATTTCGGTGTATAAAAAATAAACTATTTTGTAAATATAGTATCCAACTAAACTTTTCTAATCATTGAATGATCTTCAAAAATAATTTTATAAAATATAATTATATTCAATCCTTAAACAATTCACATTTGTTCGGAAAAAAATATCTTTCTTTAATAAATTCTAAAGTAAATATTTTATTTTTAATTTTTAAAAATTCTTCAAATATATGTCCAAAATATCTTTATTAAGTGCAAGATGAAAACAAAAAGAAAAAAACAAAGCAAAGGAAAAACAACCCAATAAAAATGTATAAAAATGAAAATACATATATTGACCACTAATAAAAAAAACTTATTTTGAAACAAAAATACTATACTAAACGCTTACGCCTATATCGAATAATGATAATTTTATATAAAATTATTCATAAAATGTATCAATTAAACACAAAAGTTAAATTACACCCGTGCAAAGCACGGGTTCTATAACTAGTGATAGTAATTAGAAACATGAGACGGAATGAATCTACGCCAACATCGCGATGCATAATATTACACTTGCGATACATAAAAGTGTGCATCGCAATTTATAAAATTGTATTAAAAAGTACTGTTTTGCTGCATCGCAATGCACATATTTTATTTCTGAAGTTAATTGTTTACCTTAAGGATCTCGCATTCGGTTTTTGATCTTACTCCAATTTTTTATTTTGTAACAATAAATCATCTCTTTATGTTGCTTTCGTTCTATCTTTCATGGAATTGAAGAATCAAATATACGAAATTCGATATTATCTTATATATGAGATCGAGGGAGCTATGAACGAATTTGAAGAAAGAAAATTTAAGGTTAATAAAAACACACGCACGCGATAGATGGATAGATAAAAGGTGAAATGGTGCTAAAAAGTGTTTTGGGGTTCACAAAAATAAATAGAGAGAGAGATTTGATTTCATAGTGAATTCGATTATAACAACTTGAAGAAACTTAAAAAACGAACTCGAATGAGCAAAAGATTGATTGTGATGTGTATGGAAATTTTGATAAGAAATTGCAATAGAACGAAAGTTAAGATTTACAGGAGTAAATCAAGAAAGCCTTGAAAACGTGTTTCGTTGTTACAGCGATTTTGAAACAATTAGTTAATTTATCAACCAAAATAAACTTTATTGGTTGGAAACAAGTATTAGGTCTAAACTTCTAAAGTAGTTGAAAATCGAGAAATGGTACCTCCAGCAATTATTCCATAAAAATTGTTATTTGAAGATGGGATATGTGATTAAAATATTTGTATTTCCGATTCAGATGTGGTATCAATCATCTCCATACGTTGTTGCCACATAAGACATTCTTGATTCTCCAATATCCGATAGTACGGTGCCACGACATGCCACCTCAGCATTTCTTTGATTGATTTTTTTTCTTCATGTTCTTAACACATGCTTTAATCCTACTGATCATCATCAAAGTGTGACAATGATATAAGAGGAATAAATCACCAAAAAAAAAAAGAAAAGAGGAAATTCTGGGTATATAGTCATGCACTAGAACTACAAGGCCATGTGATCACATGATCACCCCTTAGAAAAGCCAAAGTTTTAAGTCCTTTCCATCTCAAACTTACCTTTTATTTAGGGAAAAGGGGATAGAAAAGTCCATACATCTTAATAAAGTTAAGGGTCTAGTTGGTACTAGAAAGAGAGATGTTGGTAGCTGGTCGACCAAGATAAAGAGAAATTGTTGTTGGTTTGGTTGGTTTAACCAGCCATCTCAAGACTATTTTTTGCAATTTTACTCTTAAAATTTGAAACATTAGCTACAAAATAACTTCTTGATCTTGATTTTGTTTTTATTATTAGTAGTATTACTACTACTTCCTTTGTTCTACCCAAAGAATTCAGGTTTAAAAAGTCTAATAGTTTAAGAATATATGAGGAAAGGGAAAGTTAGCAAAACACTTTTAAATAAATCATGAACAACACGTGCAACGAACGTCCACCTCACTAGTAAAAGAAAAATGACTCACTCTTCCTGTGTCTTATTAATAGCCTACCGTTGCAAACCCTAAATATAACTTTTATTACTGCCTCTAAGAAATGTCACGTATAAAGAGAAAATGTTATTTGACTAGGATGGTAGGGTGTGATGCACCGGTCATATACCAACACTTGGAGAAATGGTGTCGTATCTTACATCCCCGTAGATTTATGAGCTCTATTTTATTTTGATTGGATAATACTACTACATGTTGAAAGATAATTCAACGTCACACCACATCAACAAAATTATACGATGTCGCAGTTTCAATAGTTTTTCTCATTTTGAAACTAAGGGAGTAAGATAATTTGAAGCAAATTAGTGATTACACACTATTTTGACCAAGAATTTGGCAACCCCATGGCACACCTTGTTATTGCAATTCTTCCAGTAACAAATCAAAAGTAATTGAGTCAACCAACCTTGGATGTCTTGCCACCACCATTATTACTAATTATGTATTGTCTCCATTGACTTCATGAGGTAGACGAGAAAATGCCCGTACTTGCCACGACACACATTAAAATGTGGAGAATTAGTTTCGACGTTTTAGTGTATTTAACCAATCATATTATAAATTATTGAAAATCAATACGCATCACGAAGGGTTAACATCGTATGAGTGGTGCTAAATGACACCCACAACTTATGCTAAATGACAACCCCGGTAAAATTACTATTATGCCTTAATTATTTGAAAAGTTTATATTTATAGTTTTAACCTTTATGTTTCATTAATTATCATAAACCACCCCTTATGTATTTTATAAATAAAATTGTATGCATATCTTTTTTTTTTTTTTACATTTGTTATTGTATTTATTAGCATTATAATTTGATATTAATTGTTATAAATGTTAAAAAAATAAAAAATTGGACTCTTTGAGGTCAGCCCAGCCAAAGGGTTTAAAGCCACAAAACCCCTAGACTAGGCGTTCTTTTTGACGTTTCGTTAAATATTTTTTTCAATTTAGAACCTTAAATTCACAATTCCGTTAAAAACTTAACGAATCGTAAAAATTTTAACGGAACATGGAGGACCGCCCCCTTGGGGGTCTAATACTAATACACCGCTCACCCTGGGGTTTAAAAATTTTAAACAGCCCACACTTATGGGTGTTTTTTTTCGGTTTATATAATTATTAATATATAATTTTCAATTTATGCAAATACTATTTAATAATCTTATTACTAAGTAAATCAACAATTATATTAATTTCAAAACTAAAATAATAATCTCAAATTATAAACTAAAATTAATTAATAAATATGAAATTATATTTTTATTGCATAAAAACTAAAATGATAAATTACAATTAAATTATTTGAAATTATATAATCTTATTACTATTAAATAAAAAAATATATTAAATTCAAAACTTAAATTAAATAATATGAAATTATATAATAAATATTTATAAAATTAAATTAAATTATGTAAAATTATATATTAAACTAAAATTATAGATTAATTTTTGCAAATTTTAGCTTATAAATATATTACTAATTAAATCAACAATAATATTAATTTCAAAATTAAAATTATAAAATAAAATTAAATCATTTAAAATTATATATTTATTAAATGATTTTATATTATAAACTAAAATTATAAATTACAATTAAATTATATGAAATTATATAGTAATAATTTATAAATTTAAATTAAATTTTATAAAATTATATATTAAACTAAAATTATATATTTATAATTATATAAAATTATATATATTAATAATTATAGAAAATTATATATGTATAAACTAAAATTATATATTAATAATTATATAAAATTATGTATATATTAATAATTATATAAAATTATATAAACTGAAAAAAATCAAACCCCTAGGGATGGGCGGTTTAAAATTTTTAAACCCCAGGGTGGGGTGTTATTGCATTAAACCCCTAGGGAGGGCAGTCCTCCTAGTTCCGTTAAAAACTTAACGAATCCTTTAAGCTTTTAACGAATTCTGAATTTAAGGGTTAAATTAAAAATATATTAACGGATCCGTTAGTATAAGACCGTCTAGTCTAGGGGTGTTTTTGGGCGAAGACCGCCTAGTCAGGCGGTTCTTCAATTTTCCATAAGTTTTTCGTTTTTATATACTAATTAAACAAAAATAATTATAAGTTTAAACTAACTTTAAACTAAATTAACATATATAAATTTGAACTTTATACTAAATTAGCATATATAAATTTGCATAAATTAAACTAAGCACAAAACATAAATTAAACTAAAATAAAACATAAATTAAACATAAACTAACCCGATTTGGATCCATTTTTAAATTTGGTATGAATAAAAGGTAGGAATGTAGGAAGGTTTTGACAATTTTTCTCAATTTTTTGAGCTGATGTAGGAATGTATGATTTACACATTTTTATAAATTAAAATTTTTATTTTTTCTGTTTTCAAGTGAAAGGGGGCTGCTGAAAACAAAAAAATTAGAGGGGGCTTTTGTATTTTTAAACTTAAAAGTAAAGGGCACAAGAGTAATTTTTCTGAGGGGTTTGGTATTTAGCATAAGTTGGGGGTATCATTTAGCACTTATGTTAATAAGTTGACTCGTTTTAAAAACATTGCCACGTGGTGCACCCAGTGCAGGTAAGTCTATCCCAGGGAACAGGGTGACGACGTTACGGGTTAACGGCTTAACGCTGAGATCGGATGATAAAACTGATAAGGTTTGGATGGCTAGTGTGAAGGGGAATCAAAACTCTATGTGCTGGATTTTCTTGCATACACTATAGTTGGCTTCATTCTACGGTTCTTCCAGCAGCAAAGGGGGCATTATGGGATTTAATCTCAAGATTCAAAAATTGCATCACCTCAATGTACAGGTGCGTGAATTCCCTCTGATTCCAATGTTTTCCTTGTTCAACTTCAGCCCTAGTTCAAGAACTTTTCCCCAATTTAGGACTTCTATTAAAACATCTTTGCCCATCAATAAACTGCATTCTCTCTCTTTGTCATCATCACCGGCTCCAGTTTCTCTCTCTGAAAATTCCTCAAATGAACACTCATTAGAGGTCTCTTACCTCGTAAACACATTTGGGTGGCCTCCAGAATTAGCTATTTCAAAAGCCAAGAAACTGAAATTCAACACCCCAGAGAGACCAGACAATGTGCTGGCCTTTCTCAAGAAACATGGATTCACCATAACCCAGATTTCAAGTTTAGTTAAGCAACATCCACAGCTCATCCTCTATAATTCTCAAAAGGTCCTTTTGCCCAAGCTTGGATTTTGAGCTTCATTGGCCTTTCAACAACTGAAATCCCTGGTATTATTACTACAGCACCACATATCCTGAAAAGGAGTTTGAAAAAGATAGTCATCCCGGCATATAATCTCCTTCGTAGATTGGTTGGGTCGGACGATAAAACTGTTGAGATGATCAAACGATATCCGAAGATTTTGACTCTTGACCCTGAAGTAGATAATATTCAAATTTTGCTAGAAGCAGGCGTGCCCGAATCAAATATTGTAGTTTCCATGAAATACCAGCGTAAGGGTTACGTGCCTACTGCTGATACTTTTAGGATGATGGTGGAGAAAGTCAAGGAAATGGGATTTGACCCTTCTCATATGAAGTTTCTATGGGCTATAATGGCAATGAGGTCAATGAGCAAATCCACTTGGGAACATAAAGTGCAGGCTCTTAAGAAATATGGTTGGTCTGATAGTGACATTTTGCTGGCATTTGAGAAAAATCCAAAGTTTATTATGTCGTCTGAGGATAAAATTGTGGGAGTAATGGATTTTCTTGTTAACAGAATGGGCGTGGAGGCAGCGGCTATTGCTAATTGGCCAGGAATCATTGGCATGAGCTTGGAGAAGAGGATTGTTCCGAGGTGTTTGGTTTATCAAGTCTTGTTGGAGAAAGGATTGTCCAAGAGTAAACGGAAACTGGGCATAGTTACTTTGCTGTCCATGACTGAAAATCAGTATCTTAGCAGGGTTATAAAGCCTTATGAGAATGAAGCGCCTGAACTCTTGAATTTATATCAGGAAATGTTGGATATATCAAAGTGACTTGCAATTTGATTTGATTTGATATACAAAAATACTGTTCTTATGCTGCTCCAGTTTAAACAACTTCAACCAAACTACGGTTCCTGATTGCAACCACTTGATCATTAACCAGTTTCAGAAAGTTTGGTGTTCCTTATTGTTACCGAGAGGCTAACAGAGTAGCAAATTGTTCTTGCTAAAGCTGCAGTGGAAACTCCTCTTTGGATTAGTACATATAGTGACCTTCCTATGTAATTGTATGCTGTTAGTCTGCCTATGAAACTACTTGAATCTGCAGAATAACAGAGAAAAAAAAAACAGAGGCTTAGCAAGCGCTGCAAGGAGTTTGTAAGTAATCTAATATTCAGTGACTCCTTTCTTTAATTGCATTTGTATGTTCACAAATTGCTTGTGGTTTTTAAGCTGTACAGGTTTTGTCTTGTCGTCCAGTTTGAATCGCGTGAAAGAGTGGGAATCTGCAAGAGCAAGAAACTTTTCTTGTTGGAGTCATGCAACATCTTTCTCTATTGTAGAGCCTTCTTTTTGGGTATAATTAGCATGGGGCAAGGGGTGGAACGCTAGAGCATAAATATCTGTATTGTTTAAGTTTCATTGGCTGCATATATTGCTGCTTTTTCTGGGATATAGAATACCAGAAAAGTAAGGGAAAGAAAAATTGAAGTTTCAAGCTGATCTCTGCAGCAGGTGATTGCTAATGTCAGACATTGCGGAAGAAGTTAATCAATTTGCAAATTGTTCTATTTTATTATTTTCGTCATTTCTCCATTTTTAATCCTTTTCGGGATGGGAGCAGGGTTGTTGTATACTGATGGAACTATATCAGTTGATACCACCCATCAATGCTTTAAATGCTGTACATTTTGATACTAGTTGAATGACATCAAAGTGATCTTTTTGTTCACTTCATCGATATGGAAAGCCTTTGACCATATTACGTGTTACATTTGTTGGGACGATTTAGCCCTATCCAAACTATTGTGTTCAAATCGTGAGAGCAACAGGTGTCCTTCAATTTTGATGCAACTACTTTGTTTATTGATGGAAATCTAGCCACCTTGATCAGGCATGTGATCAATCCTGTAGCAGTCGATGCTAATATCAAAATTCCATGAATTGGTGGGCCTAAATGAAATGAGTTTATTGGCACCAAGCGTGCAAGCAAGCACGGTACTTCAAGAAGATGATACACCCAAGTGACTGGTGACTGATGAGGCTGCTTCAGGTGCAATGACTATCTTTTGAATAGATTGGAGCAAAACAAAATATCCGAAGGCAGGCTTAAACCAGCTCTGAAGATAACTGTGACGTATAAATCACCCTCAAGTCTGATTGGCCGGTGTCGTTCTAAGATTTCCTAATGGGACTTGATACTGATCCTAGATTTGCAAGGGCTTCATTTAGACAATATGTCAAAAACTTGTGCTTCAGTGTGTTCCTTAAAGCTTTGTACTAACCATTTACGAGATGAGTTGAAGGAGAAATTATGATGTCAAATTCATCTCTTGAAAAGTTTTGAAGATATTTGGAATGATGTCAAATTCATCTCTTGAAATGTTTGTTAAGATATTTATACCTAGGCTTTGGTTTAAAGTTTCTTCAACTGACTCAACCTCCTCCAAGGCAAACCAAATTGACGGGTAAAAAGATGGCATAATTATGTGTATTAATGTTTGCTTGTGTTGAATCCTCAGGCTGGACACTTCTACAATTGGGTTTTGTTTTGTGATTTTCTTTTCTGTTTCTTTGAGATACAAGAAAGACAGTACCTCGACTTTCAGTATCAATCTGTAATATTACGTAAAATGCTTGAATTGTTCTCCCATGGTTGGATAAATGGTGTATGTGGGCGGGCGTTATCCATCGTTATGGAGGGAGGCATCATGAAATTTACTCTACTCATTACAAGGTACAATGGCAGAATCAAGTGTGATGGAGCTTTTGCCAAAACTAATATTTTTCCAAAATTGATTAATTATTTTTCATTAACTTGTCCTTTCCCTTTCTCTTTTATATTCTAGAGCTAAATAGAGTGAGCCTAAATGATGGAGAAACATTGTCTTCTTCATTTAGTCTCTGGGAGATGATACATTGCATAGACCAACTTGTATTCTAGCTAGTTCTTTGTGTTAGAAAGAATTAATGTTGTGTTTGTGACACCGGAATCAGGCCAAAATGAACGGGCGATATGGTTGATTAGCCGATTTTCGCATTTGATTGGGTAAATTGGAAAGAATGTCAATTCCCTTGGAAAGCTCTGTGGGGGGGCTTCAGGATTCGGCCAAAAACAATTATGTTGGAACACAATGCCAACTTTATCTGTTCTATTTTCATGAATTCTTAGAAACCCATCAAGTCTTTTGTTTTCCCATTCCAACTGCTAATTCCTTCTTCTTTTCCCATGTGGGGGGGATTGATTTGGTGGAGGTAGTAATCAGTATTCCAAGATAGAGAAATAGCAAAAATGATTGATTCCTTCTGTTTGCTGTACTCTCCATGGTTGTATCTTTTTCTATACTTGCAAGGGTTTTTTTCGTCCAACAATTCTGGCATTGGCCCGAGTTCTATTTCATTGCTTGGAGCATAGAACGTGACAATTGATAGTCGGTCTTTTTCCTTGTAGCCCTAAAGGTTCGAACTCTAATCCAAGATAGTTGAAAGCCTTTGTTTAGGCCAGCACCTACTGGCGAATCAATCATTCGTAACCTAACCTCGCTTATAAGTCTTTTTCCCGCGATACTCAAATTGTAGATCTCATAGTGAAATTACCTTTCAAAGAGGCCTTGTCTTTCAATTAAGAGAGACTCATCCCTGCTTCCCCTCAGGGACTTCCTTACGAGCCTTTCATAATAGACAGAGTAGATTCATCAACCCAAGCCAGTGACGATTGTACATCCACGTGGCAATCTTCTCAAGGACTGCTCCTGCTCCGAACCAACCCCCTGGCAACAAGAATAAGAGAAGAAGTGGGAGAGGCAGGATTCGAACCTACGTAGAAAAACCTTGACTCCCGCAGCCGGAGAAGCAGGAGAAGGTGAAAGAAGGTTTGGAACCCCGTACCAAAGACGTACAGGTAATGGAAATGAAACTCGGGCTTGCTATTGCTTATAAACTTCCTATTCATGTGCTGAGGAAGATTCGTGGCGATGAAAGAGACTGTCCTCTATTATATGGATTCCTCGAGTTTGATTCTTAGGGAGCCAATGAAGACGCCTTAAGAATCAAACTCGTCGGTACACTGAAAGAAAGCACATTCGACTGGGGAATCCGCAGGCTAAGCCAGATGAGCTTAGCAAATAAACGTATTCCCGAGCTTAATGCACGAAAACAATGAGGGATTAGCTCAAGGAGTACTAAAAAGGTTGCTAAGGGCAGTGGGACTCCTGAGGGTAATGAAAAGCTTAAAAAATGAAGGCCATTGCTTTGAAATCCCACTATAGTAATGCCAATAAAAAGAGAAAATGAGAGGCCCAAAGTAAAGAGAAAATGACTGCTAACTGTGAATCTATGTTCCACACTCTAGTATCTCCCTTTTGTCAAGACCTGTTGAGTTGAAAAAAGTTACAATAAAGTTCCTACTAACTAACAAAGGGAGACATGAGAGAGAACTAACTAATAAAGGGAGACATGAGAGAGAGAGAGAGAGAGAGAGAGAGAGAAGAACTATTAAGGTTGTATTTTTACCTCTATGGTGTCACCAATGTTGATAACTAGTGCATTTGGAATGGGGGCTTAGACCCAAAACAAGGTCTGGTCTTGGACACGCCGGATAATAGATCATTCTTATGGTTTGCACAGCCACCCCAAACATTTCGAAAACGTCACTGTATAGGCCAAGACTTGTGGCTATAAATTTCATAAGACATTTACATAGTTTTCTTATCTCTTTCGAGTATGTCTCCAGTCTCACGGCCAAAAAAATTCAAAAATAATTAGCTACTCCACGATCGTGCCAAAGAGCTTATAGTATAATTAGTGCGTAGATTAGTAGGTCTATGCCCACGATTACCTGAACTTGGCAGGCTTGGTTGGCCATAATTTTGGGTTCTTAATGAACTCTGGCACGAGTCCGAGAGCAAACATGTTGAACCAATCTAGCTTCTGGTCCTCTGAGAACACAAAAGCTTGACCATAGCCTTGAACTGTCCCTGGAGCCATTGGATACTTCCGTTTCTCTTCTAAAGCCATAGCAAAGAAATCTGCAGCACCTGCTCTACGTTCACGAGCAAGTCCGGATCCATCCCGTGGTTTATTACCTACCAATTATCGATAACAACTTGATTTTAGTCCCCACAATCCTAAGTTAAGAATGTACACGAAGAAATTTGGATATTAATGTGTATATACTTGAAAAAATGGCCAGTAAAACAACTATGTAGCTCTTACTACGAGAAACTCCAAACAAGCCTATGACGGCTTAGGGTTTCACACGCAATCGTATGAAGAAGAAACTGATTGATATTGATAAAAAAAAACCTGCCCAACAAAGCATTTTTGAAGGTGTGTATATACCCTAACACAATTAAACCCTAAAAAGAAAACAATAATAAAAAAAGAAAAAGAAATTTGAAAACTTTCAAGACCCAAAATAGTAATTAAACAGTGTTTTTGGGCTTAAAATGAACATGTCACTAGGTGCCCCCTGTGTGTCTTGTAAATCTCGTCGATAACTTTCCAATCCTCTTCCCACTAAAGTTTTAGTCCTTTCCATCTTGTACAAATACAATTGAGTACGTGTTCTACATCAAAAATCCCCACTCTTCACAAGAAGCAGAGAGCGTTGAGATTTCACTGTGGAATTAGATTTTGTTGCCTTTCAGGAGCTTTGAGAAATCAATTACATGAATGTTGCTGGATGAAGGTGGAGGGATTATATTTATGGCTAGTGTTAGAAATTTTGGCCTTGTCAGCCTAAAAGGAATTTGAAATCTATTTATCTATCAAATTGATTTCGAGATTTACTTGATCCAGTTGAACCGAATAGTAGTAAATTCTTTCTTTTCCAAATACGAGTTAGCTAGTGACGAAATAGTCCTCCATCTGGACTCGTTATTGCCTCAGCTTAATTAGACTTGGACCAAAGTTAGCTGGACTGTCTATTAAATTGGGACCTCCTGAATGCTTAGATGCTCTTTTTGGTAGGAGGGAGAGAGAGAGGTAATTTTTGCAATACTTTTTCCAACTGATCTTCTCATTTTATGGAACCCCATTCCTCTCATTTGATCAATACTCCAATCTGATAATAGTGGGTTTGTTGGTATTTTGCTCTTGGATGCAATTATGCCTGGCAATTGGGTCGGGTTGGGTCGGGTTGATCTGGGTAACGGGTTGTTTGGGTCAGAACCCATTACAACCCGAAATAAATTCGGGTTAAACGGGTCGGGTCGCTATTGGGTCGGTTTCGGGTTGACCCGTTTTGGACTTAAGAAATAAATAGCATAAATTCGTTTGACGATTGCCACAGAGACGCAGAGCATCTGATTAATACATACAGATCTGAAATACATAAGAAATGCAGATGTTCTTTGGATAATCATTTTTCTTTCATATAAGCTCCATCTGTTTTCATTACAAAAATACGAGTCATATTTGCAAAAATACAGAGTCATATCTCCAATAGCAGCTTTCTCTTCCCAAGTCAAGTTTCTAAAGTTGAAAGTAAATAGAAGGTGGTGGCACAATCACAATTTTTCATAAGCATAGCACATCAGTAATTACTTTGTTCTTGTCAACACAGGATAGAGGCCTCTGATTACAAGAAGAAATCTCAGACACTAGTTGGAAGGAGACATCCAGTGAGCTGCTCCCATTTTCAACCAGAAACATACCATGATCAAAATCTCCAGAAACATACCACGATCAAAAAGAGTATAAATCAAAACTTGTTCACTGTTAACCCACCAGGATGATGACCCAAAAGGTATAGTAAGTTCCGTAAGAGCATGCTCTTCCATTCCCATAACGAACCTGCAGTCACAATTCTTATTTCAAAAAGATACGTAGTCTGAGCAAGAATAAAGAGGACCGGACAAACACCAAGCAAAAAATCCACCAGCCACAAATATTAACCAATTACAGTGCACATAGATACTAGAAAGAAGACGATGAAAACAGATACTCTTTCCTCATGGACCACATTTCAACAAACATAAAGCATAGTTTGAAATGGAGGATGTGCATGAAACAGCAACAGAAAACAGATAATAGAGTGCCAACTCCATAATAGAGAGCGCAAAATCACAAGATGACCATCTGCTGAGCAAAGCAATCAGCAGCACTGGACTAATTTCAATTCGGCATAAAAATAGAGGGAACAATAGGACTAATAGAGAGACTAGAGTACAACAATTTCCAATTACCCAAGTAACAAACCACTTACAATCAATTACCTAGCAAATCATAAAACTTACATACAAGTTCTAGATTTTGAAACTAACCTGATGCAGATATATCAAAGAGCTTTGATATACTGCTGCTTTCAGCTGAGTGATGAAGCCATATATCAAGCAACTGAAATCCATGAACTACAATGGCCTAAAGAGAACATTTCAAAGACCCAAGAAACTAGTCAAGTAGAGTTTATTGGGGTAATGATCAACTATGGAACTAAAAATCTTCAAATGTAAAAATTATGCATCGTCCATGTATAGTTATATTTGAAAGAAGTACCTATTCCACGATATTTGAAGAGGTTTCACTTCCAAGCTTAAATTTGCTAAAGTCCTCGACAAGCGACTCTTCGTCTTCTCCATCC